>JAQFZX010000446.1:0-59046 GCA_034682405.1 Hydroisotoma schaefferi | reverse complement strand
ACCGATTTACTGGTACCTCGAGGGATCTATTTATTGGCTCGAGGCATCTATTTATTGGGTCTTGGCACCTGACTGACTGTACAATAGGAAAAACTATACGGGAAACGAGTAAACCGTTTTATTAATTTGCAATGCTGCGCTGTAATGGTACATTTGAAATTAACTCTATTTAAGTTAATGTCTGACTTTCTTACTTTGATCTTTACTATCTACACAACACTGTCTGTTCAGTAGGCTATGTCGTTAAAAACTAGTAGCAAGCAATTAGTAGTACCCTTCCTCACATTTAAGTTTTAAAATCAATTTCAAAAGACACCTAAGCTGAAACTAAGCATTGATATTTTTATCTTACCTAAATTAAGTTATAAAGAGAAATAATTACGTTAAAGTAAATCCTTGATACAAATGAGGGCCTTCGCCTCAAAAGTTAACGCATTTTCTCACGCCCTCACCTAAAAGTCTAGGGAAGAAGACATGCAATCCAAATATCTTTGTTCTAAAAAGTCCTTTTTTGTTTATTAAATATTATTATCCTATAGTTCATGTGCATCATGATTTAAAAGTAGTCTTTAGATTATATAAATCATCCTGTTTAACTATTTACCAAAAAAGGAGAACCTATACTTAAGACCAAGTGACTTTCTGTCTTTCTCAAAGTCATCCAGAGGGTTATTACTTGCATTTTTATGCAGAAACTATTGACCTTTGTCTCTTAAAAAGATGTACAAGTCTATTCAAATAATTAAGACTGGTCAATTAATTTATTAGCTTGAATGCATAGAATAAAACTCTGTCATTGAGGGAAACTGTCAAAAAGAGGTACGAAAAATTGCATATTGCATTGCTATCCTTCCCAAGCAAGTCCTTCATGAATGAAGGGTAAAGTCGTCTATTTAAGCAGTATTCATTCACAATCTAAACGCTTTTTACATCATCTTAATAATGATGCAACAACAAGTAACAAGTGAAAACAAACAAACATCGAAAGACAGGATCTAAACATTCCCCTAATGATAATCATTATCATCATGTTTCTGTACCACATATGCTTATAAATAAAGACGCAAGACAAAATAAACCCTACCGAAACGTCTTCGTCCGAACAAGGCATGCATGTATTTAGTAATTGACAAGATTATATTTGAACTCGCAAGAAACTAAACTTAAGACTCGCATGCTAAAAACCATCTATAATTTAATGTAAAAGAACTTCTGGGTATACTAACCAAAGTTGCGCCTTGTAATCTTATTTCAATTAAAGTTTCTGTTTCTTTAACCTTTAGACGACGGGAAGGAAGATTCAGCCCCAAGTACAAGTCAGAATTTGCGTGCACACCTATAAACACCAATTATTTACAAGACCAAACTCAAGATCAGATTTACTCTAGCTCAAAAAGGTTATTCCACCCTTTTTTCCTTAAATCATCCATCCTTTAAAAAAATAAAAACGGAAAGTGAGTGTGAATAAGAAGCAGAATACAGTCCTGAGTCAGCGGTTCTTAAAAAATGGGAACTTTATCAAGAAATCATGTTCTGCCCACTTTAATAGCTCTAGCTATTCCCTTCCTGATCATCCTCAATGCAATTAGCTCGGTTTCAGCATCTCCTGCTACAGATACTGAATTGGTAAAAACTCATGAACATGATTTGGCAAAATCTTCCGAGTCAGATTCAAGTAGCCAGTCCAAGTCCATTTTAAAAAGGCAAGCGTATATGGCTAGCAACGGTGGTAGCAGTAGCAGCAGTAATAACGGTTATGGGTTCGGATTCCATACAAGCGTTCCAACAGCCCCGATTTACCACAATACTTATGATAACCTCCGCGGAAATGGGCTAAACTACCCTAGAGATCCTCTTCCACCTCAAAGGGACAACTACAACCGGGATTACTACGCATCCCCATCTTCATACGCTGCGAGTAGTAGCGGACGAAACAATTATTACAACAATGACAGAGATAGGCAGCCCTACGACGATTATAATTTTAGGGATAGACAACCCTATGATGATTACAGGTACAATCGTAACTACCAACGAGACCCTATTGCTGCTGCGGCCAATAGTGAATTTGCAGCTCGCAGTGGACAGCTACGCCATGAGGAGTACCAGAAAAGGACAGGACAGGGAGGTCCTGAGTTTTACGACCCGTTCTACTTCATCGGTAGCCGTAATGGGGGTGGCCCAACCCCGGGACAAGATCCAATCCCATTGTCTCCATCGGTGTCGGCCATCTCGGCTTCCTCTGCAGGAAGTCCGTTCCCCTCAACGACCGCTGCGGTGACGATTAATAATAATAATGCCCCTGTACCCAATCCCCCAGCACCTTTGAGGAATAGGAGGAATTCCCATTTAAATCGACCGAACGATTTCTATAATGAGATTAACGGGGGCAAGTATGATATCATGACGAAGAGTGCTTATCCCATGCCAGATAATCACCATTATCCCCAACAGCGTCATCGCTTGAGTAACCATCATCTTGGGGGCTCGAACCAATTCTTAACGAGAGAGCAACTGTTTAGGCAACATCCCGTAAGTTTCCTTAAAAATCCAATGTCTAATATAAAACAAAACAGCCAGCCATAGGACCATTTTAATAAGTGTCATAAAAGCTGAAAGAAGAGTAGGGTTGAACAACGAGGCATGACTGTGAACTTGAGACTTGAGAGTTAATCATAATCATGTTAGCATAAGAACGCAGAAATGTTAGCAGTTGTGAAAACATCTTTCATTTCATCGCGTCGGGTCTGATAACTGTTATCAGAGACTTTAAGTTCGTCGAGGGGCGGTTGAAGATGATAAGCAGATTTCGAGGTCAGTTATTTCGCTTCAAAGATAATGCTAGCTGGCTGTGGTTGCTAGTTAGGCCTTATTAAGACTAATATTGTCTGGGTTGTGAATTTAAGCGTGGTTAAAAAGGATAGTCTTTTTAATGTTTCTTTTAATTTTCAAGATTACGGACATTAGTTGTCAAAATGATGAAGAGATACGAGGAAATGAATGGGATTCAAGCCCTGGCGAATCTTTCCTTCTTTCATGCGTATGCTTTCTTTGTACCTAGTTAGTTGCTGTACTTGATATTTGCATTTGTGAGACTCTTCTGAAGATCTTTGCCTTTCGACGTAGCTGTTCTGTTAAATGGGATTCTAAATTACTGCATTTATCATGTTGTTGATGTAGGTTTAAGAATGTCCTTTAGACTTAATTTAGTAATAACCTACTAGGTTGTAATTTTGCTAGGTTAGGGCCGTTAGGGTTGAAGACGTTATTTACTTTTGAAGTTTTTTTGCTACATTATTCTGCCAGGTGGTTAGAATTTTACAGTAATATATTCATATCGTTCTTTGAATGTAGAAAAACTACATTTTTAGTATGATGTTAGTCAATATAAACAAGGACTTTTTTCGAAACTACCTAGTACATATTTGTCCTTTCAAGGTTTTTAGGGTTTTTTGTGGATATGTTTTGCTCTGTACAATAGATTATGAAACTTTATTTCAATGAAGCAGATTAAATCAAGAAAAAACTGTCGTAACATTTGCTACCCGAAGAAACGCCTCTTCCGGTTATAATTGCAGGGCTACGTACACCCATTGCATGCACCAGCTATACCGTTTGTATGTCGCATCCATTGTATGCATTTATTTGTACTAGCAATTGCGAATTGCGATTGTTTCGACTAGCATCATTCTAGCTTCAGATCACAATCGTTGTAATGCAAAAAAGTTGAATGGCTCACATCATTGGGAAATCTAAACAAACAATTAAATGATGAATCTGCAACCTGCAACTACAGCTTGCATGGTTGGTTATGGTTATATATGAAATTTTAGCTGGATGCTTTTTCAGTAAGCAGCTCCAGCAAAGAGAATTATTCTAGTAAAGTTTATGATGTAAATCGCTTGTGGTATCTACGAATCTGTGGCTATTTGATAATACTCCAAAGCGTTTTAATAAACGTTGAACGTTATAAATTATAGTTTTTTAAATGAAGACCACTGCATTGCAAGTTTTGATGCAAATAGTTTTTCTAGGTCTGCATGTTTTCAAATGAAGTCAATAGCTAAGGCACGTAAAAGATATTAGTTAAGAGAGTATCGTGAGGTTGATAAACTATGTTATTTTGCTCAGCATACGATGGGCTAGGTAGAGTAAAGCCGTATTTATAATTTCTTGTAAATAAACAGGAAATTCTATACGTCACACTTGACAGAAGGCATGGATAAAGTTTTGCAGGTTCTAGCAAAATATTAGGCTTTTATTGGATGAAATCCTTAACTTTCCTCATGAGTTTGGATTACATTTATTAATTTAATGAGTAGTCGTGCATGATGATTAAATTGATTGGTACGTTATGCTACGTATTCATAAAGTTCTAGCTCTAGCAGGCAGTAGGCAACTACATCGTCAAAGTACAGAGGAAAAGTTGAGCTAATAAACTTGATTCTGCTCTGTTTGACCCAAAATTTGAGTATCAAATATAGCTAAATTATAGATTATGATATGATTAGATTAAAAGTGGACCATCGGACGGAATTAGATGTATTATATTTTATTGAGCTTTTTATGTTTGCAGGACATGCGAGTGCCTTATCCATCAAATCATATTGACCACTACGGGGCCTCTGCAGCAGGGCAGCCATGGAGCGTCCGAATCGGTACACAGTTGAAAGTTAATGATGACGGAAACTCGCCAAATCCCACCAGATTTTATGTAAGGGATGAAGCCGACCCTACTAGAAGTCGATCTCGGTATCCAATCTATTAGATAGTCGTTTTAATTCTAGTCTAGTTTATTGTATCTTTAGAATTATTAATGCTTAAAAATTAAAATAGTTTAGGTCAGGTTATGTTATGTTATGCATTGATATTAGCAAGGATTTTATTGCAAGTCCGACTTGCTAGGACACTTGAAATCGCACCTTCAATCATGCAGTTAATTAATAAATAGTTGAAAGTGAGGTAAAGATAATTAAAAATATCTATTTGCTATTTAATTAATTTTTGGTAAAGATGGGATTTTCTATTTCATTGTACGTAATAGATATTATATTAAATGATTTCAGATTACCGATCTTATAAACATGGATAATGTATGGATAAGTATCTGTGTAATTTGTCATTAGAAGCTGAAATGTGATGTTTTGTACAGCAGCTAAGAAAGCAAGTTGACCCACCGGAATTTTTTTCGAAATTTTGCATTGACGATCTTGCATCGGCTTTTAATGAAATTATTATTACTTTCAGTGTATTATAGAGATGTTTAATAATAGTAATAATTATTTAATGCTTAGGTATTTCATAGCAAGGAAGGCCAGAACTAATATTGTATGATTTCTCTTATGAAAATTGTCAGTAAAAACTTTAAATGTAATGTGAAATAATGAGACGGCTAGACGAGAATTGAGGAATCTAGAGGAAATATTTATCATTGCAACTCGGTCTTCTTAGCTACTTACTATCTGCAACAGAATGCTATTTTCTACTTATTTTAGAGTTCTGCTTCATATCAGCATATCGTATAGTCAACTTCGTTCCAAGTCGAAAAAAATTCTGAAAAATGAAACTCCAAACTCCAATACTAATTGCTTGGGCGTTGTGTCGTTAATCGAGTCATTGAATTAATTCATTACCATCCAATTTTGCCATAACCCTTTCCTACTTTCCATCCAACCGAATCAGAGATTAAGCTATACCTCGTTTTAGATAACTACGTCATCAGCTATCTTATTTCATCCTAATTCAATGACATTCGTGCGTAAATAAACTATAAAAACACGTAGGAACCATGAAATAATAAATTTGTAACATCATAGTTTGTTTATTCCCGTAAGGTTTTCTATCTTAAAGATAAATATATAATAGCGCAATCTCTAAAATTTCACACAATAGCATATCGGTCGTTAGCACCCCATTTGATTAAATCTTGACATTGATATTTCGGATGCGGTTGTTGCAAAAACTCTAATATATTTAATTATAAATGCTAAGGATTAAAAAAGATTTGGATGATGCCAAGCACCGATACACTTCGTTTTTGTCTTCGTAACATTTACTGGACCTTAAGCTACCATTAACATTTAAACGTGGAACTTATTTTAACTGAAGTTTTGTTGCATAATTCATTCACAACAGGAAGCAATCAATTGTTTTGCAGTATTTGATAAATTATACACTTATTTACTATCAGTTACCAGTTCATAATAAATCTGTATCTGAAATCACGGCAGGGTCCTCACTTTTTAGTTTTTATTCTGTTTGATGAAGTTTTAATGCATAATTTTGTATCGTTCCTTTAAAAATAACGGGTTTAAAATATTAGCGATACTGATTTGATAGGAGAATTGACGGAGTCTGCAGTTAACTCCCAAAAATAAGTTATTTTGGGGACATTGTAAGGGATAAACAAAAATATACAACACCAGACCATGCTACTAATTTTAAGATGGATTTTTATGACAAAATGAACTATAATTCAGAATGATGTCCGCTGGAAAAATTAGCAGACATTGTACTGCTTCTGCAAATCATAAATTTTGAATAGGTCTACTGGTTCAACAAAGATCGGATTTCTTTATGCATATGACAAAGAAAATCGACATATGAAGGTTGTCCTTCTGCTCCTCGATCTTCCACTAAAAATCTATTCATCACCGCTTCCATTTTGTCACGTTGTCTCACAAGCGTAAGCTGCAAAAAACATGGCGTGTAACGTAATAAGTCAATTTTACAAGATCTTGTAAGTAAAATCATACTTACTCTCATATGTCTTTGACGTTCTGACCGGAGGGATCGAATCAAAGCTCTCAACCTTAAAGATTCGTCTGAATTCACATGATCAGGAAGTTCAGTTATTTTTTCCACATTGATTTGGCTCAAATTAGAAACACCAAATATGTTCTGCAACCACTCAGGACTGACGCCATTTCCGATCCACATAAAAATGTAAATTCCGTTTTCTGAAAGTAAGCCATTATACATAATATAAATAAAGGTTCATATTTTGGACAGGGACATAGTCGATTAGAACTGTTTACGTACCTAACAAAAAGGCAAATTCGTCACTCATTTTGTCTTTAGAACACCTAACTGGAGCCGGATCATCCAGCGTGACATTGGGACCAGTGATAGGTATTAACTGCGGATAAAAATAATGAACAGAATTACTGACTCCCAACGTCATAATCGTGTACATCAACCAAGATCTGTCATCAGGGGTGAGTTCTGCGGTTCCGGCAACTGCATCACTTCTTAAGATGCAATTGGTATACAACGGCAGTAACTTGAGACATTCGGGTAATATCAATTGGCCAGGCATCGATGGGTTGGCACAATGTTTTCGATACGTTGCTAACATTTGTGCACATCTAAGACAACGAAAAATGCAAGTTAATTAATACAGTATTTTAAATAAGAAATAAAACTTTCAATTTGACTAACCTGCTAATTACACCATCTTTCAACGCTTGAGGTGTAGAATCCACCGACTTGGATATGCCTTGCTTGGCCAAGAAATTAATTATTGTGTCTAATTCGCAGTTTCTATACAAATCTGCCATTTGAAGGCACGTAGTTAATGCTATGTTATGAATTCTTAGTCGCCGTTGACCTAGACAGCAATATCATAATTCCAATAAATAATTAATAGTGATAGGATATTAAAAATGCTCTCACAAACAACTCAACAAGCTCACCAGAAATGGAAGTATAAAGAAGAGCGATTTGGATGTAGACTCCATCCTCATCAGTTAATTTATCATCGTGTTTTATCTCAATAGCTATGGATTTTTGGGAGTCGATTGCAGCAAGATCAACATCGGTGGTATTGGCCATGTAATAATGGCCAAAAAAGTCTACAGGTCTTACTCCTGTGGACGTTCTTACCCTCATTACACCATCAAAGCCAATAGGACGCGATAAATGATAGTGAAGCTCGCCGATAACACGTGGACCGTCTATATCAGCCTGTATTGGAGATAAAAATTGGTTTAACGTTATATTAACTAACCTAATTTACATTCCAGAGTACTAAATTAAATAATCTTCAAAAGGAACTTACCTGGAAGTAGGTATATTTGTTAACAGATCCGCCTGTAATTCTGGCAACTTGACCAATAGTGGCAACATCAATGTATGAATTATTGAATAAATACAAATCAACAGAAACACCGACTCCAACACAGTCTTGGCCCAAATTATTGTAATAAGTGCTCTGAGGAGTTAGTATTGTTTTCTCTTTCTCTGTTCCGAGCAGTTTTCTATCGGCTTCTCTATTTTTTAATTTTCCAGGAGCTACGTCAGATGTTGGCAGTGATGAATTGAATACAAGTAATTTCCCTGCCCGCTCTGAAGCCTGACCAAATAATATAATAATAAAGGTCGTATTATCACTATTACGAATAGACTAAATACGCAACAATGGCTTACTTTCAATGCTTCCATTCCAGCAGTAATCGCCGGACCAAGAACAGCTTCTGTCTCTTTCGTGTCGGCAAACATACTAGGTATTTGTTCCATGAGTGCCTCGATAGAAGAAGTAGCCTCGCCTCGTGGTACAAGAAACCCAGTTAATAGTGGCATAAACATATCGCCGATGTCTGGGACGATGACCATTTGAGGTTGAGCCAAGGTTGGATCTATGTTGTAAAAGTGTACCTGACGGACAAATTATGGACACGTTTCAAATATAAATCTAATACGGATTAGATAAACTAGTTAAATAAATTGCAATGTTCACAGTAAATATCGAGAGGGAGACAGACCTTTGAATTGTATGTTATGAACCCAACTGGAGTCTGAGGCGGAAGAACCTCAACTAAGTTTTTGATGTGGGCGCACAGTAAGTGAACCAAGCCGGACTTGACGTTATTGTACGAAACATCTATCACGAATACGAAGGCAGGCTCTTTTGGCAATACGTTATTCTGCAATATACGTCAACGTCAAAGTTCAGTAACGACAAAAATACCATTTTGATAATTAGATAATTATAAGGTAACTTGTCAGTTTTCCTTACTCGACAGTACTCAGTAGTCGCAACAAATTCATACGACCCTTTCATCAGTTCTGGTCTCTCCCACTTATCCAGCCTTTGGCCCGTGTGATCTAAATGTTGAAAATATTCAGGAGGGACCTCAGTAGTAGCTTTACATAAAAGACATTGAAACCGTCTTCCTCCATCAATGAATTGCATCAGCGGTGACATATACGCTTTACATCGAATGCATCGGACTGGCCCGATAGCTCCTAAATCAACTACACTTAGCGGTTGTTCGTCTCTAGCAGGAGACTCGAATGGATTCACCTAGTCACAAATTAAAAAATGTTTGTTACAATATTTTGAAAAGGCGGTAGACGATCTAATAAACAAGTTATTACGTACGATTAAAGCGAAAGGAATCGCTGTTTGCTTGAGCATATCTGGCAAAGCAGGCACAGAGTACATTGTTGATCGAACATATCTAGGACTTGCGTTTCCTTGATCGTCGACTTGAAACTTGGTTGTCACCAAAGGAGGTAAGAGACCCTTCTGGTTAGTAATAAAAATACCACCTCTGTTCTGTTGATCTTCTTGCATCACAGCAATCTGCAATATACAACGATAACCAGACATAAATATAAACCAGATTAAATTTCAACAATTTTAATTTACTTCTTAGACACTTACGGCGGAGGGCATTTGGTCAGGGTCCAAACGCTTCTGGGATTGTTGCTGGGTTGGTTGAGGGTATGCTGGGGTTCCTCCGGTCCCAGTTGGCCCATATGATGGGTAATTTGGCTGCCCTCCGGGTCCAGGTGGCATCTGACCCGGCTGACCAGCCCCAGGTGGGCCAGAAAACGGTTGCTGTCCTTGATAAGCATTCATTTGCGGTCCTGGTTGAAATTGGGGGTTAAAGCCTGGCTGCTGCCCAGGCATTGCAGGGCCATTTGGAGCATGTGGAAGAGGAGGTTGCTGTTGTGGTTGTGGATAAGCTGGATATCTCATTTGTGGCCCAGATTGAAATTGGGGATTATTCCCCGGCTGCTGACCAGGCATTGCAGGGCCAACTGGAGCGCGTGGAAGAGGAGGTTGCTGTTGTGGTTGTGGATAAGTAGGATACCTCATTTGTGGTGGTCCAGGTTGAATTTGTGGATTAATCCCCGGCAGTTGACCAGGCATTGCAGGGCCATTTGGAGCATGTGGAAGAGGCGGTTGCTGCTGTGGTTGTGGATAAGCATTAGTTTGTGGTCCCGGTGGAAATGTGGGATTATTCCCCGGCTGCTGACCAGCCATTGTAGGGCCAACTGGAGCGTTTTGAAGAGGCTTCTGCTGTGGTTGTTGATACGACTGGATTTGCGGCCCGGGTGGAAATTGGGGATTATTACCCGACTGCTGACCAGCCATTGCAGGGCCATTCGAAGCGTTCTGAAGAGGTGGTTGCTGATAAGCCTGCATTTGTGGCCCGGATGAAAATTGGGGATTATTGCCCGGCAGCTGGCCAGCCATTGCAGGGCCATTCGGAGCGTTCTGAAGAGGCGGTTGCTGATAAGCCTTCACTTGTGGCCCAGGCTGAAATGAAGTATTACTCCCCGGCTGCTGACCATGTGTTGCAATTGCAGGGCTACTGGGCCTTTTTTGAAGAGACGGTTGCTGCTGAGGTTGTTGATAAGCATTCAATGGTGGTCCGGGTGGAAACATGGGATTATTCCCCGGCTGCTGACCACCCATTGTAGGGCCACTTGGACCGTTTTGAATAGGTTGTTGCTGCGGTGGTTGTGGATAAGTATTCATTTGCGGTCCTGATTGGAATTGCGGATTATTCCCCCCAGCAGGCCCATTTTGAAGAGGAGGTTGCTGTGGTTGTGGATAAGCCTGCATTTGTGGTCCGGGTGGAAATAGTGGATTATTCCCCGGCTGCTGACCAGGGATTGCAGGGCCATTTGGAGCGTTTTGAAGAGGAGGTTGCTGCTGAGGTTGTGGATAAGCAGACCCATTTATGGAGAGATGCTGCAGGGAGAGTACATTTCCTTCCATCCCAGACCAAAAAACTGCTCAACAAAACCTATAAACTATTCAGAATTGAGACAATAAATAAAAACTGTTTACAATTAATTAATTTGATATTTCTGCAGCTTTTGACATGACATTCCACGTCAGCCAAAGAGAGAGAGGAAAGTTGAGTATGCCTCTTTTTATGCAGGTGTTTCCTCATCCATTGGCCTTACTCCGACCGAACTGTCAACCCACCCTTTAGTCTTCCTTATACGTCCAAATACCATACTTCACCTTTTAATTCCCCATCCCCATGGTTAATCTACTCAGGCTTTGCTTGAAGGGGAATTATTCGGGGAATTATTCGGGGAATTCGTTAATTACTCCTTAGACTAGGTATATAATGTGTAAAGCATACTCTAAGAATTTTATAGCATCCTTTAATAGTTTCCCCCGGAATAGTTTCCCCTATCTTTTCATGTTAAAAATTAATTAATTAATTAATATCTTCTGACTCATGCAAGCGTTTTTCCCTTCTAATATCGGACGGAGCCGGAAGTGTGATGCGGAGAAAACTTTAAATTCATGTTCCATTTTAGAAACTTTCTCCGGTACTTTTCATAGAAAAGTGTTTTGCAGTTTTAACATTTAATTTAAAGATTCAGATTCAGAAGAAAGTATGTGAAACCTTTTTAGGGTGTACGTTTAAAATTTCAATTGTTATAGGATAAATTGTATACTACACTGCAACTGCAAGAATCTGAATGGATGGTAATTACAGGATTAATCTTCAGTAACATTATCATTAAAAGCAAAGGAAAGAGACATTCTTTCTATGGTAGTAATATATTAGTAATAAAGACGCAAATTAAATAATATTTAACAATTCGCTTTAATTTTGCGTTTCTCTATCAGTATACATGAGTAAAATAATATCAGATTTTAAAATTAAAATCATTAAATCACAATTAAACATTAACAGGTGCGAGTAAATGATAAGGAGAGGCAGGATTACTTAATCAATTGGCCAGACATAGGTATTATCTAAATCTGTGATAGGTATGGACTGGACGTCTTTTTACCTTAGCGTGACCTAGCGTCTAGCACCTCTAGCTATAATACTTTTTTTCGTAATAGATTTGATTGGGAAAACCTTCTTGGAGATTCAAGGATTGGGGGTTTAAAGCTTTCGAGTACGTTTCTGTATAATTTCTCACGCGTTCCAGCAGTAACAAGTTTGCTAAAGAACCGCTCAAACATTAATTACAGTAGTTTTCTACCAGCTATTTTGATTGCAACTTATAATTAACTACTCCTAAATAAACTTCTATTAAGATGATGACAGTAATCGTGCGTGATGTTTTAGGTGATCTTCAATGAATGCAGCGACGAAGTAATACGAATGATCGTAGCCATCCTGCATTCGAACTTCTACGGATAAGCATTGACCATTCTTGTTGTTGGGGTTTGATTCAGCACTGCTCTTTAAAACGTCGGGGAGTAGTAAGTGCAAATACTGGTCATCTGCTCCCTGCAAAATCAAATCAAGTTTGAATCAATAGATCAAACAAATACAACGTACCGAATAAATGTTTATTTGTGTATACCTGGTCAAGTAGTATATCTCTAAAAGGGCCACTATACTGATTAATAACTTTCGAGGCATCATACGTTTCCCACACATTTTTGTTGTCTCCCAGGTACTTTTTGAAGATTAGTTCCTGACCCCAAGATATTGGGTTGCAGGACGGTGCCAGTAGAGAGATAGAATGAAATGTTTCCGGATTCTTTAGACCTATCACAACAGTTCCGTTTCCGCCCATACTACAAAGTTTTGAAAAAATTGATAGAACATTGATAAACAATTTCACCGTATTTCAAGAAGATATTACTAATCAAATCAGTAATGACTCATTAATTCATACCTGTGGCCACACAACCCAAGTTGTCCTGTCGTAGGAAAATACTTTTTGATAATACTGGGAAGTTCTTTAGCAATGTAAGAGTACATGCGGTAATTCTTGTTCCAAGGTTCTTCGGTAGCATCTAAATACCAACCAGCAGATCTGCCGAAGACCCAAGAATCCCTATCCCCAGGATAATCACAACCCCCTACAAAATTATTAGTCATTAATAAGAATGCTTTAATTTGCAGTGTATAAGGTAAAAGTTCTGGTTTCCGGTCTTAATTCCTACGGAACGGAACGTTTAAGTTTGGAAGAGAAAACATCATTCAGCTAAAGGACACTTTTACTTTTCGAAGAGAAAAATCGCAAGAAATTATAAGAATCTCAGGCAGATTAAAACCGGAAATAGCTTATAGCATCGAGTAAACGGAATTGAACCGACTTACTTGGACTAGTGTCAGCACCAACGACAATCATTCTCAGATCACTAGCATGTTTTTGAAAAGCCGACTTGAACAGAAAATTCTGCTCATTGCACATAACTCCCGATAGAAACAGTAGGGTGGGGAACGTTTCGTCCGGACGCTCACTTTCCGGAATGTAAATCGAAAATTTCATACTGCAACTGGTTTCTTTGCTATAATGTTTGAAAATTTTTTGACGGCCCCGGAAACATTTAGCATCCTGGATCAGCTCCAATTTGGTACCATTTGCTGCTTCTGAAGTATCATTCCCTACGTTCTTTGTATCGTCCATATTCAACTTCCGGTTTGGAAACGGAATCAAACTGCTTTATAACAAACTATAAAAACAAAAAAAATTAATATACATTTAATTTACCCCTTCCCCTGCCCCTAAACGGCTTCCACTCTCCACTCGACTCTGACCTTGACTCGGTCGGATACAAAGAAATCTTACCGAAACGGACGGAAGTACACTCACTCTTCTTTTAATAGATTTATGATAACCAACTCGACCTTCTGCATTAGATCTTTTATAATCCAATCATTAGAAAACCTAAAAACCTAAAAATACGTTATATTTTATTGTAAATTGTATTGTAATTGTAAATTATTGAAAAGACATCTTCGCTGAGATTTTAATTTACTTACTTTTTGTCCGAATATCTTGTTCTTCACTCTGAATGAACTTTTAGAGTCCAAAGTTTAATGATCCAACCAAAATCACGTCATTTGCAAGACAGAGAGACACATAATTAAAGCACAGTTGTTGGGTTGGGTCGGTCGGTCGGATGGAGAGATGGTTTAGTAGAATAATTTTTACAGAGATGTTTGCGGATTTGATGACAGAAACGAGCAGAAGAAGATGATCAAGGTCGAATGACGAAAAGTTGGAGAGGACAGGAAATCCCCGTCTCCCGTCCGGCTAGATTGGAAGAAAATGACTAAACCGCTCTTATTTTTTGCCAAATTCTCATCATCCTCCCTCCAATCCAACCATTCCAAATTCCATTCTCAAGATTAAATCATAGCGTTCTTTCCTTCTTTCTTGATCCCCTAACTTCAGTTTATCAACATTTCATGCGTTAAAATTAAAAAATTTATTTGTAAAAAAGTAGAGTATGAAATGGATATGCGTAAACAGGGAAATCCCTTGATGAGATGAGAAATGCATATGATTCAGTATCCGTTTTTAAGAGCATGTTATATTTATGGGCTTATCTGTATTCATTCATTCAATGAAGGTAATTGTGAGGTCATCAACCTCGTCCGCTTTCCATTTCAGATGTCAAAGGTTAGCCATTTTGTTGTAGGAAAAAATGCCATACTTTTCCCCAGCTTGATAAGTAGGAGAAAGTAATGGGAGAAAGAACTAAAGAAGTCCTTCAGCTTTAATTTAATATGGTTGCTGGAATAAAAATACCGTTGATAAAAAACGGACAGTTATTCTTATTTTTGTAATGGAAATTTCCATCTTTTCATAAATGCTATATGCAAATGCAAATGCAATTCAATAGAATTACAGACATTTCCAGAAACCTAACACTCGTCCAATCTCGAATGCTTCATGATTAATTCCAGGTAATCAGGTAGGAAGCTTATAGCTCGCTGACTACGGTTTACAAAAAGTAACTCTTTTTTTAATTTACCTCGTATTTTTTTTAATTGAAGTTACGTAAAATCATGATTTTAAGATGATTGATTGATTTGATTACGAAAAAGCTAATAGAGTTACTTACAAAACAGCATTTTTCATTCATTTTTATGCTACAGAAGACGCAAATTCCCACGTGCTGGTCTCTTAATGCTCACTTTTGCGTTGGTCGAACCTGTACTAATCTGCGAGGTGTGGCGTATTGGAATTTACTAGACATTTGTTTAGGAGATAACTACAAAATACTGGTTATCTGCGACTGAGGATAAGATCAGATATCATCCCAGTGGTCAATTTAAACATCTAAAAACGGTAAAGGAAGCCTTTCAATTCGTTCCTAGTGGTTAATTTGTATTCATTTGATGTTTTTAAACGCTACGATTTCCTTCATACAGAACCAACAATGAATTCCGTCCAAAAAGCTGCAGGGGAATTAGAAAGGGATGGAAATGCTCCGGATTCCAGTTTAGTTTCAGGAAAAAATCCATCAAAAACTCTGCCGTCTGGAGGACCAGGACCAGGACTTGCAACTCCGACTCGGACGTTTGAGGAGAGAGAAACCGGAAGTTTGCAACCAAAAGACGAAGCTAAAAGTCCTCCATTTCATCTGCTTCGTAACAACGGGTTGGAGGATACGAGTCGGAAAGTTCTGAAGAAGATCAAGAAAGAATTGAAAAGAATGAAGGAAAAAAAGAAGGTTAAGAAAAGTCTACAGAGTTTTCTGGGGGACAAGGAACGGTACAATTTCGAAGAGATGCTTTTTGACGTAAAGATTGGACTTAAATTGAACCAGAACGAACAGACTTCATGCTCCTTGCGTTCTGCACTTTCTCGCCAAACAATGGCACCCGCCCGACTCGTCCACCTACATCCTGGACAATTGGCCGGATTTCGGATTAATTATGCCTCACCGATGAATTTCAAATTGCGTATTCCATCTTCAGCTTGGAAGGGACGTGATGGAGGGGGGCCGGAAGCTGCTACTAAAACTGGATCTGAAAAAGTCTTCAAAGTACCGAAAGTGCCGAAAGTTCAGCACAAAAGGGGACCTGGTCGGCCGAAGAAGTCTGAATATTGAATTCTCAGTGGTTCAGCATTAAATAAATGGATAAATGTACACGTGCTTTCTACTCTTTTTCGTACATTGTCGGTATAAAAATATTTATTGTTTTATAATAATTACTATATTCATTACAATTTACCTATGCAATCATTTTTTCACCGTAAAAAACTCCCATATCACATTTAAAAGCCAGTAAAGTAACACAACAATAACCTGCATCCCAGGGTCATCTCATATCCACATCACTCAGTCGTATATTTATAATTAAGTAATGCTGGCAGTCCAATGTCCAATCGTGCAGAGACTTTAATTGTTAGAAATAACTAAATATTTAACAGTTATAACAGCAGTTCTTTTAACTATTATATTTTTAACAAGTAAAAAATATATATTAATGGGTAGTCTGTCATTTTGAAACGCTAACAAGCGACGTACCAAACTGAAATAGTGTTATTTGTGGAAACGTTTGGAAATAGTTATTTTTAGACCTAAGAAGTACATTTACTTTGTTTATCCTGTCCTTCTTTCTGCCTTATCAAGCTTCTTATTATCGTCCGTGGGCCAATTAACGTTACTTCTTGGTCTAGGCCCTAAATTTTTAAAAAGTCTCCTATTCGAAGGTAGAGTTTGGGGAGATTCTGTTGGTAGGGCATTAGCAAACTGATTTGCTTGTTGAATATGAGGTATTAATTGGGGCCTAGGTGGTCCATTTCTGTTTTGAAGATAAGGCATATTTTGATTGGGGGCTCGACGCATTACGATAGGAGGTGGGGCCGGGCGCATCATATATTTGCTTCTGTCTATGTTTGGGTTTGTTTGAAATAAATACTGATTTGGGTGCCTTGGTCGTTGATTTTGAATAGGAGGGGGTTGAGGCAGCTGCTGTAATTGATGTGGGTGTGGCTGCTGATTGTGATGTTGCATGAATTGATTAGGATGTGGGTTATTTGGTTGCTGCTGCTGAAGTGGTTGTCGATTAGCTATAAGTTTGTCTTCATTTATCTCCTGGTCATGTTGTTGGGAACTTGTGTCATCTTGGCGTTGAAAGCTCTTTTGTGGAGGGGGAGGTTCGGGAAATTTTATTTTTGCCTGTTGTTGTTGAGCTAAATTGGAGCTTTCTTCCCAGCGAAATCCCCCACCGACGCTTGGAGCGTTATCATCATGAGTCTCTTCTTCCTCCTCCTCCTCCTCTTCTACTGATTTCTGATCCTCTTCGAAAAAAGGTTTTGGCGTAGTTGGAGGAGGTCGCGTAAACCTTGATGGAATGGTGGATTTGCGATATTGCCAAGGAGCTCGTGTAGGTCCGTTTTCATTCTTTGGAACATCGTCACTGTTACTGTAAACTAATGGTCGCCAACCATCCTTCGATTGATACATGGACTGAGGGTTTGGGGGTGAGAAAGTGTACTTGTTATCGTGAAAGCTGACCGCGGTTGGGGCTACGAATCCCTTGGTATCATTACTCTCTCCTGTGGATTTCTCTGGTTCTGAAAGTGTGGGCTCGTCATCGTCAGGTCTTGGAGTTGTTAGAGAGTAGCCTTCAGGGTAGACTTCGTGTACGGTCTCGGCTAATTTTTGGTGGGGTGCTGGTAGATTTTCTATAGAATCTTGGTTGGTATAAAGGTTATTGTCTAACTGAGATACTGGCTTCCGCTCAATAACTTCATTGCTGTCGCCCAAATCCGGGTCCACCTTTAGCTCCTCGGACCCTACAGCAGTTGATGATGGTAACTTCCCTTCTGAGGAAGTTTCTACGGCAAATTTATCCGGTTGTGACCATTTCCCTGGAGTTCTTTCAGATGATCCACTAGTTTCCTCAAAAGATCCCGATTGATGAGGGGATGATTCTATGGAGCCCCCTTCTAAACGATGATGGTCCAAATGCTCGTCTTGGAACTCTTCCTCATCCTCAGGCTCAGCTAATTCTTGGTTGTTAGCTTCCGATAAGTCGTTTACTCGGCCGTTATCCTCTTCCTGATTTCTATCAACAGAATCATCCTCTTCGTTGGTATTACCGTTACGAAGATTAGAAGTTTTATTAGCGACCGCATAAACAGCCTTATTCTCACTACCCTTAGTTTCCATATCCATGTCTTTATCTTCGCCTAAAGGACGCCTTATACCTCCTCCATGAAAAACAGGAGGTTCTACATATTTGGGAATATTCTCTGATCCCGCATGAGCCTCTCCATATCTGGTCGAATATGCATGATGAGCATCGTCATGAATAACAATTTCCTGTGATCCCTCAGCAGATCCTACTTGGACTTCGATTGAATGAGTCGGACTTCCGCTAACATTATCCAGGGTCTCATCACTCAGAGTTTCACTCTGAATTCCCTGCCGTTCCACAGTTTTGTCGGACTCTTTCTCCTCATCTGGATAGTAGCCATAAATATGTGTTCCACCGTCGGAAGTTCCATAATGAAAAGCGGTGCTTGCAGGTCGGACTTTAATGTCATCATCATGCTTAAAGGGGGGCCGTACCGTTGCAAGCTTACTGGTTTCAAGAGCATTTCCCTCAACATTCTGTTCGGCTTTACTGGAGCTGTCAACCCCTTCAGAACTGTGTATAATAGTACTTGATCCCTCGGCTAAAAGCTCGCCCTGAGGCCGCTTTAAAACCACGGGCTTATTGCTCCCCTCGTAGTTGTTGTTGGGCAAAGGTAACTTGTTAAATAGGTCTAGGAGACCTCCAAAAACAGACCGAGTGCCAGTATCTTCTTCACTTGACTGTGCATCTTGCTTTATCTCATCGCTTCTATTCTCTGCAGAGGATTCTTCGGGATCATTAGGATTTTCATTATAATTATTATTTCCCTGTGTACTATTGTTCATATCATTAGAACCATTGTTTTTCACGGCCCCTCCAGTCGTGTACCACGGAGGAAGGATGGCTGAAGTGACAATCCCACCCTCAGTTTGCTTGGTTATCAATGTCTTCTGGTCGTCACTCCCTACCAAGACATCCAGGAATGGGGATTCCCCTTGGGTGTCATCGTTATAATTCATATTGGAGTTACCATTACCAATTCCGTCTGGTCGTCTACTAAGATCTGGGCTGGGAATCGTATGAATGATATCCGTTGGTTGGTCTGTATTTCCTCGCTTTCCACCCAACTTCGAACTTTGCTCGGATGGTCTACCGGTTTCGGGTTTCACAATATTTGTACTTCTAGTTGAAGTTTCTTTAAAACTTGGCTTTACAGACCCACGTACCCCCAAAGATACCCTTTGATCCCTTTCCCGACTAGAAATAGTGACATCGTATCTGTTTCCTATGGAAGGTGTTGTAGTCTCAATTGTCCTATTCCGTGCCCATTTAGGAGCAAGATTTTTAATAATTCTAGCCAATGGGTCTCTAGAGTTGACCTCTTTTGAAGGAGCTTGTGGAAGATTGAATTCAGAGGATATAGAAGGTGCTTGGAAGGGTTCCCTTATGTTTTCACTTGCATCTTCCTGCTGAATCTCTTTGTGTGGTGGGATTTCTTCAAGAAGCATTTTGTTCAATTGGGATTCCTCGGCTTTTTCTGTAGCTTTTTCTAAGCTTTCTACCGTTGAAGGTGGGGTTGTGGAAATTGTTGTTGGACTTTTCTGGGAGGATGGATGATCATCTCTTTCCTCTTGCTTTGACTGATGTCCTACATATTCAGGATCTTCTTCGCTATCGTCGTCATTATCATGATCCTTTTCGTGGTCTTCTTCATGATGCTCAGGGTTGTTTTGTTCATCACTCTCGGCCGATTTATTGACGACTTGTTCCTCTTGAGACTTTTTGCTTTCTGCACTCTTGTCAGCGTTATCTGTAGTGGGTGGTGTAGAGCTGGAAAATGAAATGCGTCCTGTGGGGAATCGAGTAGTTAGTAAATTTCTTCGATAAGTTGTCGTTGGAGTTTCTGGTGCCAGAGTGAACAAAACTTGGGGATTATCAGCCTGCGGGGTGGAAACGGTTGTGTACTTTGTGGAAAGTTTTGTTGTACTGGATAAGAGACCTTCATCTGCTTCTTGCCGATGATCTGCTCCATGTCTGTGGGAAGAACTCTGATCTCCTGAGTATAACTTCTTTAAAACTTGCTCCGAGGAACTGTCTTGATGGCTGGAGAAATCTGTGGAGGTAGATTTCTTTGGTTCTAAGTCAACAATCTAAGGAAAAAATAAATTGGCTGGTCAGAGATTTAATTAATGCATAATACATAAAACCTTCAACATGTTTATCTTGTGAAGCAAGTGGAATATGAGCAGCGTTAAGCAGCAAACAAGTGCAATCCTTACCTTATTAATGTAAGAATAAATAATTCAACAAGATCAAATGCCCTATTTAATCCACAATGAGTTCATACGTCTTATCATCAGACATAATAGTTAGAAATGCTGTGATGCAAGGCGAGAAGCAGCAAGGTGAGATGCAAGGCAATTAAGGGTTCTTTCCCATTCTATTAATTACTCTTCAGTTCAGTACTTCACTTATTATTTCACATTTTCTATTGCTGAAGAAGGAAGACCCATCTTAGACAGATACAAATGTAGCATAGCAAAGTGCATCAAGAAGAAGACTAAGAACTCGGAAGAATGCTTAAATAATGAAGCTAAACTCGGTCACCGGGTGCAAGTTTAGTCTGCAACAATCGTTAAGATAGAGTGTGAGTGAATCTAAGTAAGTGAAGATGAGTGAGCAAATGTTACATTCGAGATTTGGGAAAAGATAAACCTTTAAATTGAAATAGTTTCGTTTCTTATGAATGCAGTATTTAAAGCATTATCCCTTACCACTTAATTGTATAAATTCTGTTTGTCTCCTACCTATTTAATTTGCTTGCTTGTTGGGATTGTACTTTTTAATGCTAAAATAGATTTTAACCAACAAGTATCATAGCATTAGATTTACTCTTAGGTAAGTTTAGTTTTAAAAAAATTGTGTTTAGTTACACAAGAAGAGAGCAAAAAGTAGGTTTAGGTTAAGCATCAAGCATCTACAGCCTACGATGTATGTGTGTATCTCTAAATTAACCTTTGATTCTTGAGCAATTCGAACCAGAAAGGTTTTCAGAGTTGAATTAAGACCGTGGCCGTTATGCTTAGTGATACTAATTGCATACGATGTCATGCACATCGTTCCTTTTTACTACAAGAGGACACTGCATCGTTCTCACTTCATTATTCTTAAGGATCAAAGCTCATCTCACATGTGAATAAGTAATCTGGAGCATAAGTAGTCGTTTTAAGATACACAATAACGAAAACGATAAAATAAAATGCTTCTTGTACCATCATCACGTATGCAAATTAGTTTGAAGTGAATGTAATCAAATGAATCCATCCAAATCTAACTTTTATTGCTCACGAATCCTATGGGGCCCTGTACAGAATCAATAATTAGTAATTGTATCTTACAATGTGGCAGCAAAATTCAGAGGCTGTTTTGATAATACAATTTGAAATAAAATACAATGCGAGAGCATCAACTTGTAACTTAGTTAAGCAAAACTATAGAGCAGAAGATTGTTATAAAAAAGTGCTTTCTATTTGATTTTTTTTAGCGATTTTCTTAAGAAGTGTTCAAAACATTTCTATCTTTATTTAGAAAATGTGTAAGGACTGCAGTAATAAACGGAAAGTAAAACTGAAAGGGGTTATTACTGAAAATCGAAACCTTCATACAATTTTGAATTCTTGAATCATCTAACGGTGATTTCCCAAAGGTGCTTTTGTATAAAAAGCCTCTACAGAGATATTCTCATTATACCTGTCGTCATTTCAAGATATTCCCTTTCTCCTTCCTTTATCTCTGCTCAAGTTGAAACCAACTTCCTGTCATATTATAGAATTTAGATCTTGGAATCAGTCCCTTTCAATTTAAATGCAATCCAATGTGGATTTGTCGAACAAAGTCAAGTATTATAATTCCGTGTAAAATTCTAGTCATCCTCATCTTCCGCCCTATTGTCCCTGTTCCTGTTCATAATTCAATTACTTTTCGGCCTCTCTTACAGTACTGCAACTGCAGGTGTATATCTCCATTGATTGAATAAAGGATATCTCTGCTAATATCGTACTGAATGATACTACAGTTTATAAGAGTAATAAAAGCCTTTTTAATAAGTATTAAAAATTGAGGCAGGAGATGACACATGGGAAATCAGGCGAGCATCTTCATCCCCTATTATAAGTAGATGGTATTATTTTTCTTTCAATTTCCTTTTTAATCCAATCCTTACTTTGGCTTTCAGACAATTTCAAGTTATAACTTTCTGTTTAGCAATGTTGCTCTCTGTCTTTTCAAAAAGTCTTGCAGCAAACACAATGTCACAACGTCAGAGTTGAGAATGATGTATAGAACTTTAGTAAAAAGACTCTTTCCTGAGTTGACATGATCAAACCTCACAATACATTAACGCTTGCCGTAAAAGCACACTTTAACCAAGAAATAAGCACCCTCGTTAAATCATTTCAGATACATGCATAAAAAGATTTGATCTTATATTAAGTCATTTATTTTTCACTTTATAGCAAAACTTTCTTCTGCTGTAAGAGCGTTTATTTTTGTAAGATATACGGTAAAATTACAAATATATTTATTAGTGCAATTAATTATCCACGGTTGGGATACGCTCCTAAGATAAAAGAAAGTGGCTACACTGAAGATAATAATGGTTACTCCCTGACTATGACTGTCATCCTATAATCAAATAATATCATTGTAATAATCAAATAATCCAACCCATCGTTCTTTTCATTGAAGTTAAGACTCTTACTGGAATTGGCTGTTCTAAGTTAAATCGTAATCCCAAGAAGTTCGAGGTATATGCGATTTTTCTGTCTTCAAAATCTCAGGTGGTGGACACTACTTCTATTGTAAATTAAATAGGAGCTTTCTATATATATACGTTCTTCATGTTGGACATTCTTCTGTCAAATTCAGCTCCGTTTTAATGCTAAATACATTAAATGAAACCTGCTTATTTGTTCCACTAAGGGATTTAACATTTCAGCAGTCAGTCAGAGTGGTTCCCTTCTTTTTCTTTGACTATTATTATGACTGTAACCCTCATTAATTTAATGATGATGTTGATGTGACATGATCGCTACACCATAGCAGGCAGTAGTTAAAGAAAGGGACTAGAAATGACAACCTAGAGTTGACAGCACATTAGCATTTAGAAAAGAAAATGACTAATATTTATTAACATTTTACTAGAAATAAAGGAGCAGAAAATAATTAGAAGAATTTGGCCACATGCACATCAATGAAGTTTCTTAGAAGCATATCTTTTCAGACAAGTCTTTGGGTTAATTTTGTATGCAAGCTAACAATGAGGCAGCAGAGACAAAGTAGAATGAATTGACTTTATATAAAACTGGCATCAGTTGAAACAAAGGATGAATTAACATAGGCAATACCTGTTCAGAAGACATTTCAAAAGGTCCTCGTCTACTTGGTGGAAACCTCGTTGTAGAACTGGCTGGGTTAGGCTGGTCCGTTGATGAAGCTTTGGGCAATCCATTTCTATTGTCTTTCATATTGTTGCTAGCATGGTTATTATCAGACTCATTCTCATCATCGTTTTCAAAAGAGGAACTATGGAACTCCTTAGATCCTGAGGCCGATGAGGGGAAATCCAAGTTATTCAGCTCGGTTGTGGTTGATAAGGTCGGGAAACGAAACCCAAGACCGTGATCCCCTTCGTAGAGTACTTCAAGCTCGCCATTTTTTGATATGTAGTTCTTACCTGAAAATAAGACATCATACCTTAGAACCACCATTTTATTACAGTGCCTTAGAGGTGCATTCAGTATAAAGTGTTGAAAGTAAAGGGTAAATACCTAAACTAAACTTTAGACAAGGCAGTAAGTTACATTGAGAGTTCAATTGAATCGCATGTTTTTAAATGGATGCTCTACTGATTGATGATTTAGATACCGTTTCTCGGTCTATTGAATCACAATCGATTTCTCAGCAGTGTATCATATTGTCTCTAACTCAGGTTACTCAGGTTTTGTATTATGTCCGAAAGTATTGTTTATCACGGTAC
The DNA here is from genome assembly GCA_034682405.1 of Hydroisotoma schaefferi. Taxonomy (NCBI): domain Eukaryota; kingdom Metazoa; phylum Arthropoda; class Collembola; order Entomobryomorpha; family Isotomidae; genus Hydroisotoma; species Hydroisotoma schaefferi. Next base: position 34,959 of record JAQFZX010000446.1, on the reverse strand, counting down.
TGGTACTATTCGATAGAGGTGTGGATGGATGTGTTCTATGCAAATTCTCTGTGGTTTTCCTCTGAAATACCCTTTACTGCAGCAAAAGCAGTATTGGGGGCACATACACATAAGGTATTATTGACTCCGTCGTCAAAGTACAAAATAGTATACTTAAGTGCTATAAACTGCTAGAAATGCAAAGAAAAGCAGATCCGCACATGTACTTTTCACCCTTATGAGATAGGTTCCACCTGTCATTACAACGTCTGAAAGTAAGTATGTTCTACTGAGAGGCTTTTGACAGGAATGCATGAAATCCCAAGTCACACTCGATCGTTAGATGTGCTCGATCTTAGTTGAAAAATCGGTCATGGATAACTACACTATAACTTATGCTTGCTTTGCGTACTCGCCTCTGAGGAATTGATGACATTATGGCTAACAGCATTGACATGGAATGGAAGTATGTTAACTTGTGTCGACAATCCGAATCTGATGTGACGTTATGGGTTGGTTCCACCATTCTTATTTTTATAGTTAAGTGTTTGTTCAAAAAATTCGTGCAGATTTACCGTTTTCTTACTAGAGCATATTAGGCCTACAAATTGCTTTCTGTTTGTTACTTCAATCAATAATCCATAAAGAATTGAGCATTGCTTCATGTTTAGTTTTTTTTCAATGTATTTAGTTATCTCAATTATGTAGTTGAGTTTGTAAATTAGCACATAAACTCGGTAAATGGGTTTCGAAAAGAGTGAAAACGCTGCCGGTCATTAAGCTAGAATTTTACTTGCTAATAACAAAATATCTCTTCAGGCGTGAGAAGAGGATATGTCATGTCTCACTTTGACTTTATCATTTATAAGATTGAAATTTGATCCACGGGATTAAAGCGATTCCTCATCCACATCCATGTTATGCACCCTGAGGGCCTACGTAGTGCTCCTTCTTGATAGTTTTACTTTTGTACCTATAAATAAGTCTCTAGCCGGTCAATGCACATGCATTTCGAAGAACAGCGATTCATCTCAACGCATTCATTTATTTTCTTCTGATTTTACAAATTTACAGCACTCCAATACAATACAGTTTCCAACAAATTCTTGTCGAAGGTGGCCTAATATGCATTATCGACGGGTTGTTTGGTATCCTATACTGGTTCAGTTTTGCCCTTTATGCTTCCTTTCAGTATTATCGGATTCAGGATTTAAAACCCAGGATAGTAAACTGTTGGCATAATTCATAGGTATATATAAAGTGGCAGGGATACTTTGAATCCTATTCTGTAGCCCAACCACGGTTCAGAAACAGTAACCATACCGTGAGAAGCTTCTTGTAATGTTTATTTAACTCTTACTCTTGGCTTGTTCAAAGAATTTATGTGGATATGTGAGCTTGCTATCTTATATACTATATTATTCTACTACTGCTTATAATTAAATTACTTCTTTCACTACTGTTTATGTGTAATGCCCACGGGTGAAGTCTGCATAGAGGTAGGTCAATTGTTAAATCGTTTATTACGAGTTGGTTTATTTTTATTTTTAGGCCGTGGCATAAGGAGACACATTCCGTCCTTTTCTTGCAATGCTATACTTGTTCACTGACACTACTGCATAAGAAAAATTTTAAGTGACGCAAACACCTCAAGAATTTAGACTTGTAATACTATTTAGTTCATCCAGTCTTCAACCAATAATAATAATGCAGTGCTTATCATGGCGTAAACTTAAACAAAAATTGACGAAAGATAGTAGTATAAATGTCAATTGGGGATATGTAAAGGTTATCGCAATTCTTAATATTCATCGTAACACCCACCGCACGTTAATTATGTTATCGATAGATAATTAATCACGTTTTTTATGACATTTATTACAATACTCATGAAGCAAAGGCTAAAGCTTTGACTAAGCATTTTAACTCCCACCCGTCGAATGAAGATATTGGAGCGGTTTCACTTTACACGGTTGAGTTTTCAGTATACATTTAAATTTAAATTGCATTTTAAAGCATTTTAATGCCTAATTGCCTACTAACTTACATTCGGTTGGAGCGATTGAAAGTCTTATGCTAAATTTAGTTTAGTTTCCATCTGACTACAGCAATTACTGCAATAAAGTAACACTCTCGGATTTAAAATACAATTATGACCAGTTATTAATCACGATTTTTTCTAGCCACTTACCGTGAGATTAAAAAAATCTACTGCTAAAGCTAAAAGTATCAGCGTCTGCCAAGGAGTTTTGCCCATGCTATGGTCAGTTGTGTGTATGCATGTTGTTTTTAGGTAGCGCCTTTGCCTACTTAGTGACTGTGGTATTTGAAGCTTTTTAAATTCAAGTCATGTCATAGTTTGATGAGCAGGTAGGTTTATGACCAGAGTGGAACATCCAATCCATCTTTTTACAGTAATATTTAATATCTTTCGTACTACCTTTAAAAGGATTACCTTTCTTTTAAAAAATTCTCCTTTAACCGTGATGATACTACGAGCGATAAGCTTTCTTAAGTAAGGCGTATACGTATGCATACGTAGTAAGTACCTACGTCTGTTATAAGATTAGCTAAGTTATAGCGTAATGCTAAGTTGAAAAATACCCCACCGATTAGAAACGAAGCAGTGTTAGTTTTGGTTGTAATTAAATGACGGTGGGCTGCAGTTATACTTAATATTTTCAGTAGATAACTGTGTAAGGTATAAAGTTGTAGACTAGATTCACTTACTTTTAAGAATAAAGAAAACAGTAAGGACGACAGAGGCAGCGAGTCCAATAAGAATGATGACACTGAGGAACCAGCAAAAAATCGCTGAAATCCCTCTGCTTTGACAGCACTCCTCTTCATGGTCAGATCCGTATTCCTCCTCGTAAATCGCGTCATGAAAGGCTCTTTGCTGATAAATCAAAGGAGAATTGTCAATTAATAAAATAAATGAATTTACAAGACATTTTTATTCATTAAAAATTCATGAAGCTATCAACCGGCCCAAGCTTTCAAGAGTGAAATTAAGTTTTAATTTTGCATTGTGCTATCACTACCAAATTGAAACCGAATGCTGAATGATTTATGTCGACATTAATCTTTGGGATAATCTGCCATGCGATGCCACAAGATTTTACCATATTAGGCTCTACATTATTATTATTATCTGCAGTGGATTAATTTCCCTAAAATCCTGCAGCTATTTTTGTATCCCAAACAGTTAGAACAATAGATTGCAGTTACCATGCTTAAATGCATAGAAGACTATTTGCAAGATTAACGTTCGGATTAGCAGGTTATATCTATGGATTAGGGATTAGAGTTCTGGTTAGCATAGCAAACCAATGCCAAGGTCCGGCATGAAAGGAACACACAGTAGCATAAAAAGCGATTATAGACTTTTATTAATAAATCAAGATTTATTTCCTCTATCGGCTTCGGTAACTCTTCTGCATGTTTTGTGGAGGCAATTATCTTAAATTGGAAGCCGGAGTTTATTGATTTTTCATATTAGTAAACCTAGTAGCTCTCGTAGTATTTTTTAATAATAAAAGTACCCTCAGTATAGGAGCTGCAGCAAGAGTCCCGGCTCTGTTGTTCTGATTCTGATAGTGTCGATAGTGGTGATGATGTTGGTGGTTTTGATTTCGTTTATAACTATTGTAATGATCATGGTGGTAGTAGTTATTCATTTTTTGCACTATTTTATTTTACCTTAGATATTTGCTCTAACAGTACAATTTATTGAAACACAAGGGTAAAAATCACTTTATAAAGTACACTATACAAGAAAGGGATGCGATATAATGCAACGGTGCGATGCAGAGCCAAGCATTTACTAGAAGCTCGTAAAGAAGGGTAAAATCTTGTTTTTACTCAAATTTTGTACATAATTATAATATTATAACGGTTAACTTTTACGGCTCACTAAATCTTAAAATAGAGTTGTTGGCTGTTGCAATGCGATCTAGCAAACTAACCACTTATTTAAAGTGTATTATTATCTTTTTTCGAAGAAATACTGCTAATGGTCCCATTTTTGTCCCTAGAAGTGTCTTCTAGTCCTGAAGAAGAGTTGACCATAATTTAAATTTTGATCTAGCCAATCTCACTTTGAGTTAAAATCCACACCAAAAAAACTACTTAACTATCCATCCTCGAGGCACTTGGCTTCTTTAGACCATCTTCAACCTTAACTCTACTCTGTGTGTGACTAACTGTCCCTTGATTTGAAATCTCAAGTGAGTTTTCCGGTCGTTGTTGTAAAACTAAACCAACCAAATGCCTACATTTAATTCTTGCTCAATTTTTACAAGATTTGACACACCTGAATGAAAATTATTTACTTTAATTGTAACACTAGAAATTAATTCAGTACCACTAACTGTGTATGTGTATAACTGTTGGCGTAGCCGATTGTGTGCCATGTATATTTAGTTAGTTAACAAGGTAAAGAATTGAAGATGCAGTTGAACGATTTTTTCCACAATAGTCAAGTATTAGTTTTTACCATTATTATTAAAAATGAATTAAATTCTTCAGAGTAAAAACTAACTATAACAAAGAACCAGTGGGAACAAAGGGGTTCAGAATGGATTGTTTGGGAGTTTCATCCTGTCTCTTTTTCTGAATACTTTTGAAATCTTCTCCGGATGTAATTGACAAGAATGCTCGAGCCAACTAACAGGAATGAACGCTGAATACTTTCAGAGAACAAACTATTGAATAAACTAAAACTCTCTGCTTTCATATCCTCAATAACCTATCGCTTAGCTAGCTAAGCTTTGTGGTAAAAGTTACAGCAATAGGAATCCCTTCTCAGTCCAATTGACAATTAGAATTGTGTCCCTTTGTATTTGTAAGCCCTGTTAAGTCTTTACCTATTGTGAGTGTAACTAGTATAGTGGGTAGAAGTGGTTGTCTGTAGTGGTAGGAAAATAGCAATACTTAACACTGTTGGTTAGTTGTAGTTTGTCAGTAGTAAGGAATCGTATGGGAATAAATTTCACTTTTACACTGACGTTAAGCCGGCTACTAGTGTGTGTAAAATGATACACCTTTTTTTATTATAAAATTATAGATAATGCGAAGGAGATTGTGGAATGAATGAATGAATTGATGGGAGTTTTATTGAGGGAGAATCGGAAGTTATTGTATGAGAAGTTTTAAAAGGTGTTAGCTTATCCTCATATTTCTGAGCAGCGTTACTTCATGGGGATTATTTTGACTAAATTTCAACGTTCCTAACTAATGATGAGGGGATTACTTATGAGAAATTTAAAAGAAAAAGCGAGAGTGAAGTGTGTAAAAATTGTTATTCATTCTGCTGAGTTCCCAAGATAATTAAATATTTGACATCCTCCTTATCATCACCATTGATGATTTTACTTACAAAAGAAAAACTTCATGTATTATTCATAAATTTGGTAAAAGTCTATAGGGATTGGGAGAGATAAGATACGTAAAGAAGGGTTCGCGAAAGAGGGCCAGTTTCCACGTATTATTTTTAAAAGGTGTGAGAGGTTTGAATACATTTCATATCAAAAGAGATTTATCCTGTGAAGAAGGTGATTAATTGTAAGATGCAAGAAGGCATGTGCATCTTTAGGTTTTCTTCAATCGATTGTTAAGTTGTTGAAGCACCAAACACCATGCCTAAAAATCCACTTATTCATTGACAGGACTTGTTTTGTGCCTATTATTGCCGATTGTTTTAATTGTATTGTTGTATTGACTGATGCAGGATTATTCATAGTCTCAATAATGCTTATATTTCAAAGAAAATTGTTGCATTTTATACGCTAAATGTTTCGTTTGCTATTGTACTGAAAAGGTACTATGAAGTATAATTTGGCTTTGTGTTCACGTCATTCAAAAAACATCCTACGGCTGATGCGAAATTAAATGCACATTAATTATCTCTAAAGGCTGTTAGCATCCAGTAGTAAACTGTAACAAGGGTTTTTTGAAGAATACTAATAAATCCCATGTGTGTGTACTCAATTATTGTTTGCTTAAAATCTACATGCTTTTTGTGTGAATAATAGAGTAAATGGTAGCTTATGTGTGTTAATGCTGGTTTACACCTCAAATTATGCTTGTAATGTAAATGGACATGAGAAGGAGGTTGGTGGTAAGGAGGCATTGAATAATTAAACTTGCATTCATTTTTCACACAAAACAATAACTACAAGTAACAAAGAGAAGAAGGAGAGAATCGGTGCGTTACTTGCAGTTTGCTTCAGTTTTAAACAACCCATTTAATTTAGATGGAAATGTGGAACAGAGAATTGGTAGTTTTACACAGGGATGATGATAAAGCTCTCGGTACTGCAAAACTATTATGTGCTAAGACGGTAAGAGAATGATGGAGTATGTAAATGTATGTAATTGTATGTCTTATAGGTATAGGGTGCCAAATTCGGGAAATATTTGGCACCATGTTCACTTCATCCAAGCTAATAAGGTTTGAACAATAACGGGAAATTAGACTTTCCACTTAATCCCTTATGGGAGGGAGGCGATCTACTTAATTACTGCGGACATGAGAGGAGACTAAATTACTACAGCAAAGTAGCAGAATCAACCTTAAACCAAAACCAAGCTTTAAGCAACTATAATCAAAATCATGGTCACATACTTACTTAAATATAGACATGTCAACATCCACTAAGCAATGATAATGGCAATTTATTTAAAGCATTTCTTTAAAAATCAACCCTTATTTTAGCCATAGAATTACTTACTCTTGGAAACATTTGGCCACTCCTTCCGAACATTCCGGTTTAATCCGTTTTAAAGCTGAACTTTATCAATAGTTACTGAAGACGACAAGACTATCCTTAAGGGTCTTCTATCAACCCCTGTGATATATTATATCTGAAAAATGCAACCTTTTAATCCACCCAAGAATAAATCATTCCCAGGGATAAAGTCGTTTTGATTCAATAATTAAATTAGACTTGACCGAAATCCTCATCATCGCATCCAAATTAATCTTGTTTTCATCAGGGTTTCTTTTTTCGTGAGCATATTTTTTATTTTAAACTATGGTAGCAGTTGTCCTACTCTACACACAGAAAGTTGGTTAAACTTTAATATTTACTTTCTTTGTAAAAAGCAGTTAGTGTCAAAATCAGTCGTCTCTTATGCGAGTAGTTTTCAAGTTTATACTATTTTTATTTGGTCTTCTACAGAAAGTTTTATTGAGTCGACGGGTTTAATTCTCAATACAGTTTTATACTTTTAGTAGAGTGGCAAGTCAATCCAATAATATTTCTCACGCCTTCTCAGTTTCCCTTTGACTCTGACTCTAATCACGTATACTAGACATTGAAACAAATTGTATTGCAGTCTGGTAAATTAGTTGTTGTTTAGCACACACTTCACTTCTAACAGCAGTAACTTATTAATTCACCAGGCAGTCTGGTCATGTTATTAGTATGTTACCAGTTATTTTCTGCTACTCGGACAATAGAAGACCTTGTAGCTTCCGTCAGTTCTTCCAATCACCACTAATAACATTAATGGGGGATAATCGTGGAGATAAAGTCAGGAACAGGTCTTTGGTGGCCTTTCTCTGTTACTGTTATTGGTATTAGTTTTGCTACTACTTAGTAGGTAACCCCGCATTGCAGGTGGAGGTCTTGTTATGCTATCAAACTGTCACCATTGGCAGTTAGGTCATTGATAAATAAATTATTTTTTACTCGCTGTAGTAGCATTTGCACTCTTTCAGTAAGCTTATTTATTTATTTCTCTTTGATTGCGATACGATCTTAAGTGATATTACACTCGTTAATTTATTTCTAGTAGTTAAGTCTGAATTCTGAACTATTCGTTAGATTCTGCAGTTGGTCACTACCAATGCCGATTCAACGACCTAGTTAGTTGCTAAAAATAGTACTTAAATAGTTTATTGGTTCGTCCATTGTTGTTTAGAGTAGGCTTAAGTAGCGTATGCTAAATTCATACAGATTTTGGATAAAAAGAGTCTGGAAAATTTTAAATTGATAATGAAGTTACTTAATTAAATGATCGGTTTACAATAAATTATCTCCTCGCGAGTTGCAGCAATTGTACTAAGAGTCGTGGTTTTAAGATGATTGATGTGACTACCTCTGAGGATCAAGTTAGACTCGTAAGCAATTGTTGCTGAAGATTTAGACAGAAGTCTAAAAAAGGGGTTGAATCATTCAACATTACAAGAATGATAATGTGGAGTAGTAAGGCACTAAGTTTGTAAGTCATTCATCCTCTTGTGGAGTTGTACTTTTAGCCTTGTATCTTTCTAGCCGTAGTTGTAGTAGTAGAAATAGTAGTAGTTGTTGTAGTGGCGATGAAATCTGCTTTCCTACAACAGTCAGCGATGCCCATTCATTTTTTACTACCAGAACACTTCTAACTACTTTAAGAATGGAATAATGATCATCACTCTTATTATTACATGAGATTGTGTATAAACATTACTAGTGAAGAGTGGAGTTTATTCATCGTTCGTAGATAGGTACGTGAGGGTAAATCCTCGTCAACTAACCTCTGCAGTAAGAATAGCTTATCCACGTACAACTTAAGCAGATGGCTAGCCTGTAGAAGATCTCGAAGTTATCATTCTCATAACTAAGACTATATTTTTAGCATTATTTCATTGAAAATACATAGGCTTAATGTTTACATCCCTGGTAGAGCTATACAATTGCAAAAGCTTGAAAGAATCCTTTAGAAAAGTTTATTTCCATGATTTAGCAAATATTTAGCAAAAGATGATTATTTGCTTACGATAAGTGTATTGGCATTTTTAGTTTTAAAATATAGGTTTTATAAAAAGCACTTGAAACTAAAGTCTTCGGAATGCGTTTCTTTAGTGAACTGGGTAGAGATAACTCTAGCCTAGTTATTCTATTCTTTTCTTGCTTTCCTATAGAAATAATGTAAACTAAATCTGCTTTTTCACATCCTTCAACCCGTTTCGGGTTGATGAGCAAGAGAATTCTGCAGTATAAATTTTGACTGACTGACTGACTGACTTATATAAAGCAGTTAAAGATGTACAAAAAAATTAGCCGTGTTACTCAGATGGATTAGGAGGATGGTTCTTTACTTACTTTACTTGGTTTTGTCTAGCGTGTGAGGATTTTAAAAGCCTTCAAATATCTAGAGAAATGTATACTTCGCAAGTTATTTGGGTTTGTGAGGATTATTTTGGTTGAGATTAAGGTTTAGATAAGGGATTATTGAGGCCGGCTGGGTCATTCATTTGTGAACTTTTATGAGATACATACTGAGTATGTACAGGTATAAGGTATTTATAGGATTACATGGCTTTAGGCAAGTTGGAAGTCCAATAAACTGAACGCTGTATAATAGAAATAATACAATTTCCAAGGAAAGGTGCAGAATTTGCTTGCTTTATATTTGAAGCAAGCTCTTCAAATCTGTGAGCAGGATATTCAAGTATAGTGCAATAGAATTCAACAACTTGCATTCACATCGGCAAAAAACACCCTCACTAGACATTTACCAGTGAAAATAGTAATTTCAGAGAAATATATTGCATACGCTCTATAAAAGGGATACCGAACGAATTAAGCAGTTTTTTTAAAGGGTGTCATAACTTACAAATTAACACATTTTCAGCTCCATAAACGTGAGCTCGTAGGAAGCTTTGAGTCAAATAATAATAAAAAACATGTTTTAGGTTTTTAAATTTATTACGAAGAAACGGCTCACGCTCACCGCATACAGTTTGCTAAGCCTTTTCTTTCACTTTGCAAGAATATTAATCTGTGTTGTGTAATACAATTAATAAAATAATAGTATATAGAAAGAGATGGAGTCCGGGTTGACCAAAACTAGAAAAATTAGCGTCTGTAGATATCCGCAGAATAGCATATAGTTTGAGCTGATCTCACCAGCTATCTGTAGATTATATTTTTTAAATCAATGATAATTTACATTATATTTGTTAACGATTTCAGCAACATATTTAGCTCCTTTCTTGTCTTTCCTTGACTTCATCTCACAGAAAAAGCACCTAAATGCCCATCCCTCATCTCAGGATCAAAACCTTTCAAAAACAAATACTATTCACTACTGCTTGTTACTTCTTGTACTAACTATAGCACTGAGTGAGCTGATTTTGTGCATACCAAAGAAGGTTTAGGGGAAGAGTGTGTGTGTGCTGATTTAGTGGTTGAGAAGTCATACTTGGCTACCTTCAATTAATTGAGCAGCATTTCTTGAAGCAGAAGGGAATGTTGAACGATTGAATTAGGAGGAAAAGAGCTTCACTGAACTCATTTCTTTAAAGGCTTATAAAGATAACAAAAGATGAGCTGAAGATGTATATTATTGGCTTTTGGTTTGATAGCAAAGCAAGACTCTTCCATTAATTAAATTTGATTCAATTCAATAAATAAATAAATAAAAGCTCTGCACAATGAATAACCTATCCTACCGCTTCCCCATATAATTAGAAGAATTATCGTAAATTCCCTTCCATAAGCCGCAGCCTAGTTTTTGTCTTCACTCGCTTCACTCATCCCTTTGACTTCGCTATCAGCTAACCTGCTATATGTTACTGCTTGAATTGAATCATTTCACTATGGAATATAGAACATATTTTCGATCCCTTGATAGACAAAGATGAATGCAACAACTGAGGGCTGAAGAATACTAGAATAGCACATGATAACAAAACAGATGTACTTATCAATTGATGAGGTGAATAAAGGATCGATCTGGGGGATACTAAGGGACAGATCTTGGTTCAGTTAAGTCAAGTGGAAGAGGAGAGCTTCTACAGTATTTACAAATCTATTTATATGCCTGTCCTATTAACCATTCCGCATGCTTTGGGCTTAAAATTTGCTTTTTCATATTTTACATGACTAGTGAGCATAAGACTGGAGGGTGGACCGTTCTTTAGCTGTAATTTAATTTTAAGAAACGTACTCAATCCAGCTTAAAGGCTTTTAAATACATTTATAGGACAGCGTCATTCAGAGTGATATTATAATTCCGTTGACCAAGTTTTAGAAACTTATTTAAAGTACATAAACTGAATATAAATCAATTATATCAAGCGCAGGTATCCCGTATCCAATTTTCAATAAAATTCCACGAAGTATTAAGCCTCAGGTTTTCTGTTGATTGTGTACACAAAATGCTACAGAATTAAAAATAAATTTCAGCCATTGCTGTACCCCTCGTGTGTGAAAAAGGGTAAGTTCTTTCAGATGGATCGGACTTGCTTTACTCCGTCTGTGAAAGTAATGTACTTTCATTTTTGCTCCCTACCTCACCACGTTTCCATCCTGTACTTTTGTTGTCAATAATAATTAATAACATTGACTTTAGCATGTATGTATCGTGTTTAGGTACTTATATACCGTAAAAAGTTTGACGGGGACCAGAAGTGGTGCCAAGCAATCCCCTGTGGACATTTTTACTTTTCACGTTAGCTCGAATCAAATCCAAAAGTAGGTATACAATTGTGATCCTCTTCTGTGATCCATTGTAACCTATGAAATTTTAATACAAATATGCTTCAATGCTTTGAAAAGCTTTATCTACTCAGATCAATTTCACTCTATGTTGTTATACGAAGAACAATACAGATATAACCTGTAGGACAGTTTAAATTTTAGGTCGGAATTCAGTCTGATAAATAATAACCACTCAGCACTTCAGCAGTCTCAACTGTATGCTTATTTTGTAGATAAGCAATGACGTATTGTACATCAACGTATGTCAAATAAACAGCAAGGTTTTTGCTTTTAAATCATTAAAGGCCAGAGTGACTTATTACTTGTAAGGCCAAATCAAACTTCATTCAAAATATATAGAATGACTTATTTTTCCTAACAGCGCAGTGCAGTGGTGGTGTGGTGACTTGGCTGGCTAATCCTAATCTTAAGATCAGTTTCTCTTTGACTCAATTTTCGTACTGGGGTAGTCAACGGTCGATAGTGTTGATGTATCATGATTCATGAATTTATGTCATCTGACCTTAACTTTAATTTTACAGTAACTTTATGGTGAATGCGTTAGCGTAAGTCGAGTCAGTAGTAATTCATGGGTAAGCTACCTACTTCTTAGAGAGACTCAGAGGTCAACGCAGACCCATCGTAGTGGAAAGAATGTGGTTGAGAAAGGAGTGTTTTAAACATGAATTGTATGGCATCTAAAAAAACTTGGATAGAGTAACAAACGCGACAACTAATCTGGATTAAATAAAAAAAATTATGTTGTAGATGATAGGTGAATTTGAAAGAGATTCCAAGAAATTAAATACATTAAAATTGAATAATTGTGTGCAAAATTGTATCCTTAAAAGACTTGTAAAAATTAAATGTAACTTAATTTATTCTTATCAATGCAGCTTCCCACATAGCGGGTAGTTGCGCTGTGAGGATAGTGTGTGATGGAGTTTTGGAGTTGGGTTTATAAAAATAATATTGGTTCGATTAAGAACTGAGCCTGAGAATAAATCCTAACCTTCATTTGAGTAGAAGCCTTCAATCCCTCTTGGTTGTTTTAACTGGAATTAACTTCCTATCAGTAGGGGTCATCTAATTTATCTTGATGATAATATCTCCCCACAAATCTTCCCCATAATCTTTACATTAGCTTTATTGCATTTTGATTAATAAAAGGCTTGCTTTCTCCCAGTCTATTTATACCTTTTTGTACTTGCCATCTTATGAAAAGGGGAATATATCATCCTTCTCAGTTGTCAGCGCTTATTAGCGTGTCGACATCAGATTAACATGATTTATTCCTTTAGTCACGTATGCACTGTAAATAAAGTAACCTTCGAGGGGGAATTTCAGCATGCGTTGTTGTTGTACAAAGCTAAGCTATAAGATAATTCACTGAGTTTATCCATATTGTTACGATTTATTTACGAGTATTACTTTCTCCTAGTATTGTTTATCAATTATATCATTAAACCCAAACATTCATCTTAACGGCGTTTCCTCTCTCTGGTTGCTGTATTAATACATATTAGACCTTGATCATCATTATGATAAATTTAGAGAAAGTAGCAGCTATGAATTGGTTGAATAAATATAAACTCAACTGCAGTTTATTCGTACTCCGTATACGAAATTAACAAATGGATGAACAAAGAATATCGGGAATGGGATTATATAAATATTTCATTGTCAAGTTAATTTATTTCCGACTAAAATTACGTTGGATCGAAGAATATTTTATCTGTAGACGATGGACTACTGTGTAATTAATGACTTGGGAGTGGAAGGAGGTCCTAAAATTAACAAAACGGTTTTCAAATAAAATTATATCGTGTTTGGCATATATTATTATATTAGGGAAAGTAAATAAGAAAACCCTAAATGTAGGATAATTATTCACCCAATTCAAGCAATTGTCAGTCGTAAGTTGAAAGACAAGTTGATTAGTCCAGGATAATAATAATTGGCCTATTTATTTGCTATAAACAGGATTAAGCTGTCTCGACCTCTCAAGGAATATTTATTTATGATTTCTACGCCACAGCCTTGGCCAATTGATCCATTTCTTTTAAACAAACGCACTAGAACTGCGGTAAAATTTTTAATGTATGAGACATTTAATGTTCCGATTCGATGATGAAGAGACAACAGAAGGCTAATGCTAATTTATTCCTTGGGAAATCACCATCATGTTTGAATTTATGCCACTGATGACTGATAACTGATAGTTTTGAAAGTTTGACAGCATTTTACTTTTTTACTATTTCTGCAAACATACATGCATGTGCAATACAGTAACAACATAATCTGATATGTCATAGTCATGGTCATAAAAGCATTCGTGTCTTGTACTAAAAGCTAAAACAGTAAACAAATTGAACATTGAAAGCTCGAGGAAACAGTCCCCTGCAATATATTATAATGGTATGATGAGAGTTGCATCAAGTACGAAAAAAGTAAAGGGTCATGCTGCAAATCGCTCATACTTAATTTACATGACATGGAACATTTAGACTAGATTTTTCGGTACTTCTACTATTTTTCAATACATCTGGCATGCCAGTTCTAAATCAAATGATCAGAATATACTAATTTTGCGCAAGAAAATACATAAAGCCTCGGAAAAAGAATGTTTGTATTTAGTTTTTCACTGCGTATTTCTACCTGAATTTGTTTTCTTACTTCAGATGTCTGTCCATATCCAGTGCTACTACTACTTCTAATTTAGGTTTTTTTTAAGTCGTAACTGTTTCAGCTGAGCTTATAGGTATAAGCGCCTTTGCACCATTTAATCAATTCCTTTGACATCGATCAATTCTTGGTATTGGTTTTATGCGTATTGGATGGGCTCATCGTATTATTTCCCTTTCTCTGACGGTTTATGCATGTGAAAAGAATGCACTTGTCTGTTAAGTATACATATCTCTGTCCATAGTTTCTAAAATTGTCACAAGTTCTTTACATCAAGAATAAGTAAGCAAGTAGTGAGCAGGATTACTGCATATTCTGTGCAATTAGGTTCTTTTAATTCCGGTGTTATAGTGGACGAAAGTGTACTGACGAAGTTTATGCCTCAAAATGCTCTGTCATATCGTATCTTTCATGTCATTGATTTTTTCTTATGCCTTTAGCTCCAAAAATCCCAGTTACTGTCATAAACTAAGCACAGCTAGGCAAAAAAAATCAATATCAATAAATCAACTGAAACTTAAAGACCGGAACAAAAACTGATTAAGCAAAACAGAACAAATCTAAAAAGTATAGTGTAGTTAAATTTATCTCACTCATTAGTTATAATTATGCTCCAAACTGAGATACTTCATCGTACCGACCGGAGCGTTTCCCCTTCTGTAAAATCCCAGAAGGGCCGATTACAGTTAAGAAATTATTTTTCTACATTTATGATTCCTATACCTCTACATACCCTCTGGATTGATAAAGTGTATCAATAAAATGTGGCTTGTAAAATGACGAAAACAGTACGAATACCAAGAACTCCTATAACGTTGTTGTTGTCAGCCTTGGCAAGCTTTCTTTCACAAATCGAAACCACTCTGACTATTTTCATGCTTTCCATTCCAACAATAGAGCCAGTGCCCGCCTTCCAACCCTTTATCATCAACAACGCTGATAGATACTACTAAAAAAGTATCGACCTGGCCTGCCCGGTCGGTTGGTATTATGGAATATGGATTGATGGAATGGAGTGGTATTCTCAGTACCTATTATAACTTTAGATAGGAATAATTCACTCTGTTCTAATGACCCAGTTTTTTCCTTTTATGCAAAGAGGCCGCCGACCAATATGCGAGATGAATGATAGAAAGTAGTAGTAATAGGAAAGTTAAGTACGAACGCCGAATGAGACACCCTGCCTTTGATATGGATGACTGACGAAGAAAGTAAATTTAGGCCAATCAGCACACACACATTCGCATACAGATAGGTACATTCCAAAATAAACTACTAACACTGCCGATGAAGTTATACATAGAATTTACCTCTCCGATTAATATATTCCGTACATCAGTCCCTGCACAATACCCGCATACCTTACTCGCATACAAGAAGGTTGATTTACGATACATGTGAAGACAGCTTTCTCCGTCATTTGTACCATATGTGAAATGGTCCAAAGAAAGTAAGAACCACTCTAGTAGTTATTGATACGGGTAGCAGGAATATGATGATGATAGACAGGAAGTGCATAAAAGATGTTCGGCAAGAGTTAATCTGCTTATCGACAAATTGGTGCCATGTATGTAAGACGTCGTTTAGTTGTATGTTGTAGTGTATTTATCGTCAATCCAGGATTCTCCCATTCTATTGGCTGTGGTTGGTATTGTTCTTATAGTAGATAATAACCAAGTATGGATGGATCTTGGAGAGAAAACCACTTAGTTAATCTACATCCTGCCAGCCAACGTAAAGTAAGGGCGAGTGAATAGCAGGAAGGCAACGGGGAAGGTACCTGGAGCTGCTCACTTATTTATTATTGGGGATGCTTTATCTATCTATGCGTAGTAACGTCATGTTATCGAGTTAAAGTCACCAACCGGTTGGCCTCGCGGTTAGAATCTCATCTATTCTGACTTTCTTCCCTTTTAGCTAAGAAACTTAGTTACTTTCCCTTTATCTTAGGTATAACCCATGCAGTAATGGTATTTGCTTTCACCTACCAATATGTACGTGCACGCATGTTGAAGTAGTTTGCTAAAGATACACATGTACATAAAGGCTGTTTTATCATCTAAGTATTTTTACACTTTGTTACATATTCATATGATGCATTTATTACGTGATGGACAGTATAGAATTGTCTGTCTTTTCTTCACAATTTCACAAGGTTGGTTGAAGTGGGCCTGCTATGCTGTCCTCCATTTCTCCTATCCACTACATTCATTAGAATGACCCTTTTCCCAATAACTTTACACAGTTAGCAAATAACGTCTGTCTACACAACACGACATACAGAGAAGGAACTAACAAAGGAACTTACTATCAAATTCATCCACCCGGTCCGCCTTTCTTTGTTCATTAATCACTCCAACTTCAACTTCAAAGCTATTTAAACCAAGTAAGTAGAAAGTATGGAGGGGGCAGGGCTTAAATACATTAAATGTAGGGAAATATTTCTCCACTGCATGCAAGTATAGGGAGCTAAGCTTGCAACTTGCAAGCCTAGGTAGTGTTATTAAGAAACTTATCAATATTAGCATCGGTCGGTTGTCTACATAAACTCTGGCTTTCTCTAATTCGGTTGGTTTTGGATTCCCAATTCTATAAATTTCATGGACAAGAGTGGACTTCATTTATAGCAAAGGTAGACCTGAAATCGGCTTATTGTCAGTTATATTATTTCTTCCAAATAATATACCCGGACGGCGGGATGCACTGCAATAAATATTATTCGGCTATAGTACAGCAACTACTGAGAGTTCTTTACTTTCGTCTTCTCAAAGCTTTTCCTAGATATTTTAATATATAATCGTAGGGGGCGTGGTTTGACTGAAGAGTCATAAATAACTATCCCTACCTATATCTTCAAGTGCTTTGCTCCTTTACTCGCTGAATTTGTGGTTTTCTCGTCAAAAGTGCATGTACTCTTTCCACCATTAAAAATGTACTAAGTGAACCTTAAGTGCAAAAAACGGTTGAATTTATGAGTTCATATCGGCACTGGAAGCCAGATATACATTATTGAGCCTGATTATGCTTCAGTTGGTAAGGTGCCTACTACTAATAGTTCGATACTAGGCCAGAAAGGAACAATAACAATGGTTTTAAATAAGGTAGTGACTCCGGCAGTGAAAGCGTAGGGGAGGGTTTTTATCATTCAGAATGAGATAGGATAGTAGTAGTCGTAGCAAGTGGTAATAGTAACTGAGGGTTTACCACTGCCAATCTGCGGTGAAAACAAAGTCGGAATCGTTTAATAAAGCTAATACCTTCTTGAACGACGAAAGGAGCTCGCCCTTCCTGCTCCTAGCTAATACTGACTACACCGTTTACCTCCTCCTTCCCATCCTATCCCAGCAAGCACGTTTACCGAAGGTCCGGTTGTAGTATAGTATGCAAGGATTCATTTATGATTTATAGGACATTGGTTGATATTCATAGCTCCTTTGATACCGATTGACAGGTAAATATTATTAAGATTTATCTGCAGAAGAGCATTTTTATAACCGACCTGTACCAATTTAACTTTTTAGTTCAAATCAAACTTACTTTATTTTTTTTGTATATTATGATAAGGAAAAGGAACCGTGTCTGTCTGTCTAGCAGTATATAAACCAAACCAGACTAACCATTGCTGCGTGCGTTGGTGGGTAAATAAACACGGTAGGCTTTGTTTTATTTTAGAACAAGAAAGTCGAAAAACTTACTTGACTCCGACTCAAGCTATCGTTCTCTTACAATAAGACAACCTATTTTTGTGTATACCTTTGGAGGAAGGAATTATTGGTTTATTGTCTCGTTTAGTGGGTGAGGGTCGCCCCGCTCCGCCCTGGTTATATAAACAAAATATTAGGAGAATGTATTAAGAGGACGCATGAGGACTTTCCCTAGGCGTGCAAAATAAAATTATAAAGTAGAAGTAGAGTCACGAGTACAAAATATGAAATAAAGTAACTAGGCAGTGAGTGATAGGACGTCGTTCATCAAGTTCCTATTTAAAATTACGTCCAGTCAGTCTGTTAACGTAAATGTAAAGTTTACAATACTTCCTCCAGCAAACTTTGCCACTCCTGACAGTAAATCGGCTCTAATTAAAACGTACTTTTGCTGAGAGGGCTATCCATAGTTTAAAATTACCTTTCATTCACAAATGGAAGGTCTTTAGGTTTTATTTTTATTTCCGCTGTGACTGTTGGAAATTTTTATCAGTTTAACCTACATACAACAACGAAATGGAATACAGTGGGTAGTGTAAAAAAGGCGAATAGAAGGGTAGAGGGTAGATGGTTATATCTAAATATATGTCAGCTTTTTATCCCTTTCTCACCCTACATTTTTGCTCTGGATCTATTTGTCCACGAACCCACCTACCGCTTCTAGCAATAAACGCAGTGTGACTGTGACACCCATGGACCTTCACAAGTGGCCATTTACACAAAAAATAAAGGTATAGCTTCCATTCTGTTGAATTGCATATGTACGTAGTACTTGTTTCTAGAGTACAAAAGCACTTACTTATCACAGCCAAGCTAACAAAGGGAAGATGAGGTACACTAGAAATTCCAATTATAACCATCAACATTCGTAGAAAGACAAGGCACAGTGATTTTTATGGACATTCTCGATAAGAGGCCTAGCCTGGTGGGTGTCAAATTAGCTTACTTCTGCCAGGTGAAAGTTGTAATAACCTGTATTCCCCACTCTATCTCCTATCCTGTTTGTCATTCTCAGCAAAGTGGCAGAAGATAAAGAATAAGCAGGAGTAGAGGTAGGGATTCTGTATTGTTTAGCTGTACTGCTACACGATAAAAACGAAAATGTCCTAAAGAATAGAAATTCGAATAACTTTGCCCAACTTCCTTGTACTACATCCTTTCCAAAGGCCTTATATATATCTCCATCTTCCATGGTAATTCGTCCAGCTAGAACCTCCTCCGTACTATTTATATAGTAGTAGTATTACAATCATTACCATTATCACTTTCCTGTCCCTTGCCAAGTGGACGACAAAATGACACTAAGTAAGCGAACAAACATGAACAAGGTAACTGTATACTAACAGAAAAGCCAAACCACATGCAACTACCGTTCCATGTTATATCCTAGCGTTTGTATGTGCTGGTTAGTGGTAGCTAATGCTGTGACAACAAATCTTGTAATGTAACTCTGCATCCACAAATATAGTTAGTAGTAGTCAGAGGATCAACTAAAAAATCCTGCGGAACATCTACTAGAAACCCTTACAAGACAAAAGTTGTAGTTGTACAGATACAGAGCACAATACCACTTACCGTCTCATTGTTATTTTTCTTGGCCTTTGCACCTACAAACATGATAAATATCCTCGGATACTGATGTCAGTGATGCATTTCATTGGTCTATAATAATATTCTTCTATACATCCTTCCATCTCCATTATATTATTTTCCAGCTACAAGGTTGAAGTCTAGGGTGGTTTTAGTGGTGGAGAAAGTCCGTGGATCCGTACCGTGGCCGTTCGTCAGTCTGGGATAAAGTGTTAAGTGTGGGATAGTTATGTCCGGAATAGTCATTTGTGTGCACTCCTCCGCTCAGTCAAGAGCTGAGGAACGTTCTTCAGTCTCATCAAAGAATAAGGTGCATGGACGACGGTGCCGGGAGTGAGCTAAGCTAAAGTAACCCTTCTATCTCCATCGTTAGCTTACTTTTCTATCGTGTAGGAAATTGGAACTGGTACTGGGTCTGCTTCATAATATTTGTTATTGTGTGTGGAGAAAGCTGTTTATACTTGTGGAAAAGCATTTTCACCCACCAAGAGCCAAGTGTCGGTATTATGGAAAAAATCCCACGGTGTCTATTACAACCAAAAAGAGTGAGAAGGGGCTGAGAAGGCTAACTGAAAAACATTAATGCAAGTTACTTCTTTCACCATGCTTTTACTCCAGAAAAAAAGCTACATCCAAACTAACTAACTATTAGTAACAAGATTGTACCTTAGACAGTTCTAGACTGGGTTTTAAGTTAGCAAAAAAATATTAAATTAAACTTAGGGAGTAGGTAAAGACGAAGAAACAGGATGGGTTCACGTATAACTGTAACTGAAAAATTATTATTGCTAGTGTTATTACTAAAATTACGCTCATCTTCAATAAAATTACAACAATTACTAACCCTAATAGTGCCACAAGTATTATTGGTTTTGGCATTGTACGGCTTGAGAAATATGATGGTTCTTGTTGAATTTGAAAAGTTGTTATGAGTAAATATAATGACTGCTTCAATTGAAACGTCGTTTTTCATAAAGAAGAAAGTGGTCGTCCGTATCCATGATTTAGAGATAACTTGAAGAAAAAGGTTGGAGTGAACGAAAGGATAAATGTACTGATGAGTGTCGGCCTGAATCTTCGGTGGAGTAATAATGATTGACGTGTTTGGATGTGTAAAGGCATTGGTGAAATTAGAGAGTATTTGCATTGACAATAACGTCTTTCGGCTTCATTATAAAGTTACCGTCATTATCTTAGTGACTTTTTCCCTTTTGGTGAATTCAAGACAGTACTTTGGGGATCCGATTGACTGCACGAGCAATAAGGAGATTGAGAGGGTGATTGATAACTATTGTTGGATGCATAGTTATATTACGACTGGACAGGCTGGGGATGGTAAGAGTTGAAAATTCTGTATTGGAATTGATTTTAGCTCAATTTATTTAATTTTCTGAATGAGTAAAGCATTTTTCCAGTTTCAACTCTAAAAGCTAAAATAAAAAGGTTGCTAAAAAGTCATGTTCTTAAAGTATAAATGTTGAACGCAAGCTTGCTCTTAAAAAATTAACTATTTAAGGGCAACTCACACCTGGAATTTTTTTCTGTACTTTCAATCGGAGAAAGTGAAATAAATTGCTTGTATTTTCATCGAGTTTTAGAGGCCGGCTTGGAAGTACCGTTTCCGGGAGTTCGACCGCGTTTTCCAGGCGATAGTGAAAACTACCAACGGTACTATCAATGGGTCGGTTTCTACATCTTCTTCCAAGCCTGCACCTTCTTCCTACCGAGATACATTTGGCGATACTGCTGGGAAGAGGGTCGAATGAAAGCCCTCGTGGCCAATTTAACAAGTCCGATCCAAACAGACTTTGAGCTAGTTCGGATGCGGCAGAGACTCATAGTAGACTACTTGTATTCTAACGTTGGTGCTCATCAAGCTTATGCCTTGAAGTTCTTCATATGTGAAGTGATGAATTTCCTTAATGTAACCGTGCAAATACTCCTCACAGACGCTTTCCTAGGTCATCAGTTCACCACTTATGGAATGGAAGTCATGACTCTACTACGGATGAGTGAAGAACCACCAGAAAAACGGACAGACCCTATGTCAAGAATTTTCCCAAAAATTGCTCAATGTACTTTCAAAACTTTCGGCCATGCTGGCAGAGTTACTGAATTTCATTCTGTGTGTGTTCTACCTGTCAATATTCTTAATGAGAAGATATTCATCGTGATTTGGTAACTTATGTCAATTCATTTCTTGTTTAATGTAATGCTGTAGGTTTACACGATTCTACCCTATTTTTATTTCATTCAATCCGTGCCTAGTCTTATTAGTTCGGCGTACATAAGTATTATCAACTCGATTCGAGCTGGATCTGCATAACGCATAAAATTAGAATACTCACTTCTGTAAACAGGCATACAATCAAATCACACTCAGTAATCTCAAGAGTAGTGAATCCTAATCCTTTTATGAATATTTCTAACTGAACTTTCCCCTCGTTTGCATTCATTGTATAAAAAACAACTTCAAGCTGTTACTATTTCTATTTTTCCCCAGCCCTGAAATTTTACAGCTTTGATTTTATGCAGACGAGAGTTTGGAGTATTTTTTGCGAGGGACAGATCGATCCATATTTACATCTTTTGTATCATACCTTATCTCCTTGAAGAAGCCTTCTTAGCACTTTCCAGTAGATCTTTTTGTAGGTCTTTTTACTTACTTTGGGAATTTTGATACTTTTATCAACTCAAATTTGAATTTAATGATGTGTTTAGGCTGAGGTTGAACTTACAAACACTTTCTTAACTAAATAGAGAGGGGAAAGAGAATAGGTATCTGACCAAGTGAATAGACAATATCATAGTTTTCCACTTTATATCATCAATCTTGCTTTCTTTTATGGATTTTTGATACAGTCGACAGTAGTGGCTAGAAAGGTTTGGATCTACTCTCTTAGAAATTGAGAAGTGTGTTCTTTTTAGAATATTGTTACATTTATTTAGTAGATAGGATTCATCATCTGTAAATGCAAAGCAACTTCGTTTCAAAACCGATAGAAGTTCTATTAAATTTCTGGAGCTAAAGCAGGCATTGAACGTTTCTGCACAGAGTTCAGAGGGGAATTTCCATAAGCACTTCTCTATCTCTGAACATCCATCCAAACTGTCTGCCTGTATCTATTGAGTTGGCGGACCGAGGTGGTTATTTATTTGCAAATTAGAGCCCATACCTGTCTAATCTATATTCTATTGATCATAATCTTATAATTTAAAAACAACTCTGTACTTTTCCTCTCTATCTTCAAACCGGCCAACTCTCATCCCAACCCACAGTTTTCAACTCCACATCCCATGAATTAAGTTTATGCATGAGTGAGCAACTTTAGGAATAGTAAGTTTGTTGTATGCAACTCATCAGCCTTAGAAGATAAACTTCGGAGTAAGTACTATAGATGATCGAGTAGTAGGTAAATCCTTTTTGAATCAGACAGTTTACTGATTAATGCTCTTTTCGAAGGACAAATAATTCTGGGATTTGAAAGTAAAATGAAGAAATTATACGAGCAAATAATGGGTAGATAGATGGGCTTAAGGATTGCTCATAGCCAGGATTAATTACTCCGGTCTGCCCTACTCACCTATTCTACCATTCTGCATAATAATCTCGGACTCTCTTAACTATTAATAAATTATTCCTTAAGTAGTAGGTGCTCCACTTTACCTAATACCTACACCATGCTATGCTACACTACTCGTTTATATCTCTGCAGATTCTAACTTTTTCGAATTGAATTTTCCAGGTTCTGGTTTTTAATCTTGGGGATAATTACCGGCAGTGGTCTAATCTTCCGTCTGATGACAATACTATGCCCATCCTTCCGAGTCTGGTTACTGACAAGAAACTCTCGTGCCGTTGAGACGTTCGTGTTCACCAAGTTGTCCAAGGAGCTCAACATTGGTGATTGGTTTCTTCTTTATCAAGTTGGCAAAAATCTGGACCAACTTGTCTTTGGCGAACTCCTCAAAGGGCTTGCGTATAAGTTTGGCTCTATACGAAAAACCAGCGTTTGACATCGGCAGCATCCTCCAAGCCCCATTCCTGTCCTTGGCGTCAATAGACCTCGTTAGCCAGGCTAAACTAAGTTTTTTTTTATCCTATGTTACCATTAATGATTGGCCCTTTTCTCTTTCAGTTTTGTCACCCAACAAACTTCATGTAAAAATAATTCACATTACCATAATTTCATCCTATTTGAGGAGTTAGGAATCTCTTAATCGCAGACATTTTTTAACACAATCTTGTATTATTATGCCAATTTCCTAGTAACTTCTATGAATGGATGATCTGGGTAGGGAACCCATCAAAACTTTGCATGGGTGAACTTCTAGGTAAAACCTGTTAATCAAATTTCAAAGTTACTGTCCCCTGTGGTTATAAACCTACCAATTTCCACTATATTTTCATAAGCATAATTGACCCTTGTACGCTACTTGTAATACTAGAAAGTACACAATAATCTAATAATCGCTAGCTAACGTTTATTATAAACTAACTTACCCTCCAATGTGGATTTAGGTAAGTAATGAAGTACTATTTATATCGTAACTATTATATTCTTTACTCTAAAACCGTATCGAAGTTCAGAAGAAAAAACTGCCTGTGCTGTAATACTGCACTACTGCGTTATTATATTTGATTATGAGTTAGATAGAATATAACTGTTAGGGTTAAAGCAGTCTCTCCAACGTAGGTAGGTATTCCTATTTACAACTTAAATTACTATTAACTAGTACTTAGGCATACATTTTGTCGTCATCGTCATTTTAAATTAAGTAAACATAGGATGGATGGAAGTTTTTAAGATTAATGCTTTGAATAAGTAATAAACTTGGCTGTCATCCAGCAGGCTTTTGGTAAAGCAATATTACTCTTTTTGAATTAACATTACACAAAATAATTCCCAAACTGTCCATCATTTTAACTGAACTTAGCCTCTGGTTTACCGTGACCTTACTCTCTATCGTTTAGTGACTGTTCAGCTTTATAGGGCATGCAATACCATTTAATTCAAATAGGCAGAAGGAGTGCTAAAAATTAAAAAAAATACTGTAGTTTCAAAGCTGTACTTTAGTACAGTGTAACTAAATCCATATTTTATTAGGAAGGCATAAGAAGAGAAAGCTTGTTTTAGTTTGTTCAAAATTTTATTATCAAAATAGGCGAAACAAATTTTCATGTCTAGGGAATAAGGATTGGATAACTCTGGACTGGAGGTAGCATATAAAGTTAGACAACTTGTTTCACCAGCTATTCGATATAGACGGTGTCTGTCTTTTCTTACACATCAAGATCATCCATCGTATCTCAAAATCACAGTTAGCCTCTCCAGGGATCTTTCATTTAACTTGCCTGCAGTGTTTCTGGAGAAATGTTCGTATTAGTTTTTCCTAAAAAATACAATTAACAAAAAACGTTGCAGGAGGAATTGATATGGAGGATATGCATGCCGTATAGTGAAACGAAAAGAGGGAAGGCAAAATCCCTCATTAATTGAGGAGATGTTAAATTAATCATTATCGTTTGTATTCTGACGTCATACATTTGACAAAAGTAGCACAATAGAAGTAATTGGGTTAATTGATTCTTCGAGTGTGTTTGGTTGAGAATAAAAAATTCAAAGTCACCAACCATCGAGTATACGCATCGACGAAATCAACCTTATCCACACGGACTAAACCATCCAAAAAAGAAAGCAAACAAAGCAAGCATAAAAGTAGGAATAGGAACAGTTTTAAGTAATTGTCGGTTATTGTAACAACATAACTTCATTTCATGTACCTTTAATTTAGGATGCATTTAGTTTGTAGTTCGATGGTACTTTTCAACTTTTCCTTTACATGGAGGATTGACTATTTTCATTATTTTTGGTTTGGTAGTCTTGTCATTCAAACCGCAGGAGGAAAGAGTAATGCAATTTACTAGCTACGATCCTGCTACGATTTCCAAAGCACGATGGACAAAGTATTGTCTCGGCATACACGTAAACTGCGGTCGGTTGGTTTTATATCCATTTCAAAACTAATAATACTTAATTACCATACCATTTTTACTGGTGCGATTGGAGTAGTCAATTTCTTTAACAATTAAATTAGGTACGTATTCAAAGGTCACCAGCAGTAGAAGTAGGGACCGAGTAAATCGTCCTGTCTTTACTTGATTTTGACAGTTTGCTTAGCAGGAATTAGGTCATTCCTTATTATCTCTATCGCTGTTTGTATTTTTTTAGTTTACCATCAGCAAATGTTGCAAAAGCAAATGTTGTAATAGGATACCTTCATAAGCTAAACTAATGATGTATCTTGAAATCGGAGACAGTGAAGTTAACGCGTTACCACTATTAATGCTCAAAAGAAAATATTGTTGAGGCACCTTTAACCTCTTCATATAACCGTACCACAAAGAGGAGTAAGGCTTCTTTTTCACCCGTGATTTTTTGAGACTACAATTTTATTAATTCATTTATTCAAAGGGAAGCCGTAAACAATCGCAATTAGAACCTCTACATTGGGAACTTACGTACAGAAAGAGAGATAAAGATAAAGGCGATAGTTGGACAGACGTCGCTAGTTTATCTTTTGTCGTCTCTGACTATTTATTTTTCACTAAGTCGACGCTTGGAATTTTTACTGTCTTTATCGAGAAATGTCACAGGAAGGAATGGTTTTTCACGAGCGCAGCGATCTTTTCAATTTTTAGGCATTTGCCTTGCACTTTGAAGGTCAACATTTTTGTGGGTATTGATTCCATAATTACACAAAGCAAATAACAGTAAATTAAACTTAAACGGTTTTGCACGCTACACGGAGACGTACACTATCAACTAGCCTTGTTTTCGCATGTTTTGTTTGTGTTAAGTTCGATCCGATCGTAATTATTTCAAGGGGTTTTTTGAAGAAAAATAGCTATGATAATGTATTACACTCTAATGACACAGGGTACGGTGTAGAAGAATAGATAACGATATAATTATTTCATTAGCAGACCGTAAAGTGATTGTACGAACAAGGCTTTAGACTTTTATTTCTTACACCTAAAATGATTATTTGGTGGAGAAAGACAATCCAAGAACAACGGCTCAGTTTTAAAATAATGTCTACACAAATAAATAGGTTTGATCATTTATTGGAAAATAACTTCTTCCTCAGCTTGCTAGAATACATAACGCTCTAATTTCCTCCGAAATACTAAGCTATAATTTTAGTTTCACTCGACCAAGCTTTTCTGTCTGTTGATAAATTAATTTACATGCAGAATTCTTTCAAAAAGGTTTCTCGCTTGGTCTTGTCAATCACTATATTTTGAGATGTTACCCTCTCATACATAATTGATACCTTTCTTCATGGTCCCGTCACATATTTCTGATTTATTTCTTCTCGTGGCCAAAATCTGAAACTTGTAATTGCCTTTCTATATCTTTTCCTAATTTGCAGTTAGGTCCTCCATACTGAAGCATTTGATTGAAGTGAAAGTGTAGGTGGAGTTTTGCGTTCCTCCCTTTGACATATAATTACTATCTATTACTATTGTCTCCATCCGTGAGATCTTTCCCTACGAACGGCAGGGTTGTAAGTAAATGAGACACGGAAGTTAGTTGTTGGAAGTGCATCACGCAGATACGTATCTAGATATGGGGGCAAATAAAAAATAGTTGCAGTAGAAGTAGTAGTAGCTTTCTTTTGTGTCTTTTGTATGTGGTCTGCTCTTTGTGTCACGCATTTTGGCAAGGGTTCGCTTTCCTTACCACAGCATATTACCCACCTACTTTCACTGTATCTAGTTATTCTTTGTCCATTTTCATACATTATGGATTTGTTGTATTCCTTCGTTCGTTATTGTCACCGTGGATAAATATTTTAAGCTAGAAACTTCTTGCCTGTCACTCAAAAGTGAGTCAATGTTTGCCACTCGTGCTACAAGGAAGAACATTATTATTAAAGAGGCTACCTTTACTAAGTTTACTGTCTATATTTTTAGTAGTTGTGCTGTCTATCTGTGGTGAAAAAGTCATCCATATTTTTATCTATCCATTGATTTCCACAATATTGATTGACTGAGTATGAGTATTCTTATCAAAGTAAAGAATGAAAATGCTTATTAATCATAAGTCTCATTTCCTCTTTGACAGATGAAAGGATTAAGTCAGTAGTAGCCAATCTTCTGATTCCCTTTCATACATCATTGGAGGGATTTTTAGTAACTTTCTTCCTACTTTTAGGCAGTAATGCTGTTTCATACTTAAAAAAGCCTAAAGATTGCTTAGTAGTTTTTTAAAAGTATTTTTATGCAAAATTAGAAACCAAACCAAAAATGCTTTGATTTTGGCGTGGTTTAGGTTTAGGTTTTGGCGTGGCATGTATTAGCTATAAAATATTTAGAGGAAGATTTCTCGGAAATCCCTTTTCCCATTTTAGTTTTTAGTCTTTTTTTTAGAAACATTTGTTTATCGCTGGATACGAGTGCAGAGAGATTCAATTGAACCTAAAAACGGTAAGTCTAAACATTACCGGGGGTTCGGATTGAATTAAAGTGGAAAGAAGATCAGGAACCCTAGTGAGTCATAAAAAATCTTGATTACTCCTGGAACTCTTTTTCCAATGTTTTATCCATTCATCTTTACTTCCTATGGCATAGAATAGGTGCATATTTGAAGCTACTCTCAACAAAGGTGATTTTCATAGAAGGAAATCAGTCCAGAGGGGAATAGTCGAATACACTTTGCTATTAGTCTGTTGAGCTGAACACCTCGACTACTTTCACAAGTACAACTGCATTACCTTATGACATTAACGCACCTCTTGTATTTTTAGCATGCATTCATGTTTTGGGTTTCTTCTACAAACTTTTCTCTTCAAATGTATTATTTAAGAAGTGCTAGACAAGGAAAGCAATTGTGAAACGATGAAGAGATGAGATAGGGTGTGGTATGATTATTTTTCTTTACATGTGTTCATTTTGCAATAAAAAGAGCTACTTTGCGGTTTTGATGTTTGCAGAGACATGCTCATCAAAGGATTTCTGTTACACCGACAAAGTCACAATAAGATTTTAATAAAACGCCAAGTTGATTAAAAAAGGTTCCCTCTGGTCTTTTCTCTGCTGAGGGAAACATACATGTTAATGGCTAAACAGGAACAGGTGTAGTTCTGTTCTAATAATCGGTGTGAATTGATCTGGCACATGAGGGGCATTATCTTGGTTTATCAAGAAAACGCCAATTTATACCATGCAGCCATATATCAGAGTTGTACAGGGACACACTTACATTTATTAATGTCTATCCCAGTGTGATGAGACATGGGGTGAAAGTACTTGTGCATTTTTCATCTTCAAAGGATTTCAATCCTTTTTGTTTATTGAGATAAAGGTAATAAAACTGATAATAGAAAGGAAACAACCCATCTAATGAAAGGATCTAGAGATTACAAAGTAGAATTAGTTTATTCCTATGCTTTTCCTTGTTTAAATAACTGCACCCCACGCTTCCAAATACCTACTCCTTTTATTCAATTCTAGTTAGACTAAATGAACATTTCTACCCAGGTACTTTTAATGCGATAGTATCAAAGGGGATAAAACTATTTATTTATCCTACTTTTTATACCCGATTATTTGTTAGCATACGTACTTTAAAACTTTCTTTTATACTTTAAAGAAGACGAGAAATACAAAAGCTTTTAATATAAACTAGAATAAGAAATAATTTACTTTCAAAGAAAGCATTAACCAATGTAACCTAAACGTTTCTTTACATGACCGTTCTTAAAATTGAGCTAAATGAATACTTTTGTAGGATATCCCACATACTCTAAATATCCTGTAATTTCAGCTAGATTTTTCCAGCTATTTTGAGATTCTATTAGATTTTGAGAAAATTTGCGTATTTTTTGGAAAAGTGGTTGAAGTAATAACGTCATCTTTTAACTAATGTATAATTCAAAATTTTGTTTTCTACGAAATATACCTTACAAAAGGAGAGAAAGGAGCTAGAATAATTTTAAATAGGCGGATGGACAGGAGGAAATAAGAAGAACAATCCTTGTGAAGAGAAAAGCTTTTAATGAAAACAAAACAAGAGAGCCTTAAGCTCGAGCTTTGCATATTATATTGGCAACCTACCTCTCACTAACTACTATTACTACTACACACGCCTGTACCTTGGCCAAAGAAAGAACCCGATGTCAAGACAAGGAACATTGTTTTCTTGAGACATTGTACTTGTATTACACATGCACAAAATTTCACGGAGTTTAACCCCTACACGGCTACCCCGTGTGAGATTGTTTTGTTTACCGTTGTGACGAAATATAACACAAACACACGTTGTTTCCTTCTACCATCCACTTAGGTGACATCACCGACTTACACTATGCTAGAAATGGATGGTGGGGGTTAGATTTAGATTTGTTTAGAAACAAAAAGCCCATCGTGAAGGAGATGAAGTTTATGACAACGCGAAGGAACGGCTATTGTTTGTTTCTTTTTGAAATCTACATCTGACTCTGACATGGAGAATCAACGTGAGCCTTTTATCATCATAAATATATTAATGAGTCCGCTCTCTTCTGGCTTGCATTGTTTAGTAGCAGTGTAAATGTGTAACTTTTAGCTTGCAAAAGCCGACCAAGTCCTATGCAACTGTGGGGACAATGTCTAACGATTTAGTTGATGCATATCAGGTGAATCATTAAACATATGCCATGGTTAAATGCTTTGTGTGGTTATTTATGATTTGCTATTAAATAATTGAAGTGAAATGGGTAGATGAGTTGAAAAGATGAAAATGTAGAGTAGAATTTTCCCCGTCCCTTCCCCTCCGATTAAATGCTAATAGTTTATTTTCAAAAGGACAATGGCATATAACATGATGATGATACACATTGTTTAAAGAGATGACCAGCGAATAGGAATACAAAGTTAATGATATGACAGAATGTTTGAACTGTTTTGACGTAAATCACATTTTAGTGTTAATTATAGACGGGTTTTGAATAAACTTTCTTTCTTCAACAATTAAAATAAGGTAGTAAAAAACTGTGCATGTAATAAGTTGCAAAAGTAGTGATTGCATCTTGCCAGATTTAGTGGTGTTGTATGAATAACAATTAACTGGCTTAATTAATGTAAAATATCATCATAGCGAAGGACAAGTCAAGTGATCACTTGAAGGCTAAATGAATTATGGTTAATCGAATTCTAGCACAAACTAGATTCTATGCTAATCAGATTTCTTTTACTGCTCAAATGTTACATTATGCTTGAGGAGGATCCTAATCGTTATTGTAATTTTCAGTAGCTAATTGGATTTTTATACAATTAGCAATTACGGTAGGGAGTTTCAATAACTAAACAAGCAATTTCACTTGTTCCAATGGCCATTTCTCGATTTCTCTTTAATATAGCTGCTGCATATCCCCGTATTATAGTCCCATCCAAAATAAGTCTTGAATAGTAGTCCTATTTAACTGTTAAAATTGACTTAAAATCTCCAGCATATAAGAATATTCCGGGTTGTATTTCTGAGAAAATGCGGTAGTAAAATTATAGATATGCCTGTTTGATTTTTAATATTGACTAAGCCTTTCATAATTCGGCTTAATTTACACTTTTATTTTTTAAACATCCATTAACTCAGTAAAATGAATGTAACCTCATAATGAACTGTAAGTTCTTATCCTTCAGCTCTTAGCTACAAGCAAAGATTCACAATATTGAACCAAGATGATGAATTACCATTCTCTTAAGTAGTACTCTTAATATAACGCTTTTATCTTTAACCGTTTAAAATTAAGATTCAAACTAAAAATTAATGGTTATTGCTTCAGCTTTAAAAAACATAGGCTTTCCAAGGACCAAGATTTACGTAGTTTCATTTTAGTGCTATTTCAGTCAGCGACGTGAGATGGGTTTCTGCGGTTGGTGGTAGCGTGAAAGGAACAAAGCTGACGGTCTTTGCTAGGAAATACTTTTAGAATAATGAAAACCACATTAGTACATTCAGGGAGCTCTGCAAGCCTAGCGTCAGTGGGGCCCAATTTTAATCCTATAAATTTAGAAAAAATATCTTCGCATCCTGATCTAGCTGGAGAATTCGATTTTACCCCTGCACCCAAGGAAGACGATTTGGATGGATGTCTCCAACACAAATTTAGGTCTGCAAAGTTTTTACTGTTAAATTCCTGGGAACCTCGTCCATATAAACGTTCATTTGGCTAAATTATGTAGCGTTTTAGGTGACACTAATTGGACATATATTTTCCCCTTATAGGCTTAGCAACTTGAGACGGATCTTTCCAATCCTGATATGGGCCCCTCAATACACCATGAAGAAGGCTACGGCAGACTTGATCGCTGGGATTACAGTCGGATTAACTGTTCTACCTCAAGGGTTGGCATATGCTACGGTGGCAGGGCTTCCACCAATTGTAGGTGGATTTTACCTTAAGTGATTGTTTACGCTAATAATATGAGATTGATGAATTTCTTAAATTCAAACTGAAACTGGAGTGGATAAATAAATAAATTTTTAATGGAAGTTCGGGCTCATTTCTGTTTCAGTACGGCCTTTACTCATCTTTCGTAGGCCCCTTTGTCTACATTATCTTCGGAGGAACCAAAGCCATAACGATCGGTCCTACAGCAATTCAAAGTATTTTAACCAACAAGTTCACATACGGGAAGCCACCAGAGTATGCCGTATTTTTATGCTTCGTAACCGCAGTTGTAACTTTGTTTATGGGGATTTTCAAATTAGGTGAGAACAATCTGTTTATGGTTAAGAGAAAGTAAACCTTACCGTATGCTTGGAATCAACAAAAAATGCTACTTTTTCCAAATTATATTACAAAGAAATGAATGTTGTATGCAAGAAAATGATAATATTTTATTGTTCATTAATTCGTGTTTATTACCCTAAAATCTCATAGGATTCATTGCAAACTTCATATCTTCTCCTGTGATCAGCGGATTTACTTCAGCAGTGTCTTTAACCATTGCTGCTACTCAAGTGAAAGCCTTGTTGGGGATTCATTTTGAGAAGGAAGGGTTCTTACCAACTATTGAGGGATTGATTGAGCATATTGGAGAGATTAAATATCCCGTATATTTTATTGCAGAATTTGTACTAGTTATAAAGTTATCATGTATTGTAAAATTGGGCGAAGTGTAACTCTCTATTTTCCTTTAGGATGCTTATCTTTCCGTAGGATGTTGCTTGTTTCTGATTTTTATGAAAGTAAGATCGCATTTTAAAAGACAGTAAAGGTACATTTATTCTTCTGAAATTGAGTATAATTTTGAGATTTCATGACTATTTTCAGTTCCTCAATACATTCACTCGAATGGTAGGGATTAAAAATAAAAAATGGGATAAGGGTTTTTGGTTTCTCTCGACTTGTCGGAGTGCGATAGTTATTTTTGCCACTACTATTTACGTAGGGATGAAGTATCCTAATCAGCCATTCTCTATTGTTGGTAAGTGACAGTACCAAAACAGCAGATGTGAAAATTGCTATGCTAAGCATTGTCTTCTGATGCAAACGTCATGAACAAAGTACAAATCTCCTTGCATTTATAATCGAGCTGTCAATTTGTTTAGGAAAAATTCCCCCTGGAATCCCAGCCTTTAAGCTACCACCATTCAGTATTTATGATAAAATGGACAACAGCACACATAATTTTCTAGATATCCTGCAGGAAGAAGCGTCAGCGTTAATTATTCTACCACTACTTGGTGTCATGGGTCATATTACAATTGCTAAAGCGAGTCAAAGCCCAAACAAACAAATTTAGAATGCTTCGGTTTCATCGGATAAATATCTTTATTCTTACTCCATTTCTCTCAATATACAGGCCTTCGCAGGTACTTCGAGAGTTGACGCAACACAAGAGACCCTATGCATTGGAATATCTAACGGAATCTCTTGTTTCTTCAGCTCATATTCAATCGGTGGGAGTTTCTCGAGGACCACAGTCAATGCCTTCAGCGGGGTTGAAACTCCATTAGGTATTATTTTCCATTTCAATTTTTTAAATCCAGTAGCTTGATATTTTTCAAGAAATACTGAACCGGAAGTGGATAGTATCTAGTTCTAAACGGGTATGAACTTTCTCCTATTTTGTTTTCTATTTCAGGTGGGCTTTACACGGGAGTAATGGTGCTTCTAGCCTTACAATTTCTGACCCCATATTTCTTCTTCATTCCCAAAGCCAGCCTTGCTGCAGTTATTACGTGCTCCGTGATGTTTATGGTAGATCCATGGATCGTTGTTCCACTGTGGAGGTCCAAAAGTATGTCAATAGAAGGAAAATAAACACTTTTAACGCTTACAAATGTCTACAAGATAGACTGACCAACCGTAGATAGAATGCGCTGCTGTTTTGCTGGCTTTGTAAAATATTAAAAATTCATTTCAGAAATGGATCTCATCCCATTGCTGCTTACATTTTTTGTAACCCTGCTGGTAATATTAAGTTTTCACGATATCAATAAGCTATATATAAATTTTATAAATATATATATACAAAATCGTACCGAAATTTCGTGTTAAATATAATAGGTCGGACTAGAGTTTGGAATAGGGATTGGTCTAATAAGCAGTACTCTTTACCTCCTCTATTATTCAGCAAGACCTCGAGTGAAAATACTTCAAGGCGAGGTAATAATTCCCGATTTTAGTTCTACTGAGGTTCATCTAATCGTTTATTTATGTACATGCTGCCATTTCACTCTCCCATGCTTATGCAGACGCAACGAGGAAATCACTTCTGCTTGGTTGTGATGGATCGCTCGTTAACATTTCCGTCCATAGATTATTCTACGTATGAAATTAGTAAAGCTGCTGCTAGATACGCTTCCCGAAAATATCCCGTAGTTATTGACTGTCATCATATCCAATTTGCAGACTTTACGGCGGCAGAGGTGAGCCTTAGTATGGGACATTTTCTGGGAAGTACTATTCTAGGTTTGAGATGTATTTTTAATTGGAAATTTTTTTATCGCAGGGTGTTCGAGATATGGTATTGAGATTGAATGAAAATGGCTACAAGATTATTTTCTGGAAAATAAAGCCTTCAATATTAAAGATCTTTGTGGGAGTTATGCTCAATACGGGGGCGAAATTTGTACATTGCCAAACGGAAACACAATTGGAAGCCCTTGTGGAAGGTAATGTTTTAGACTTTTCCCTTTAAATATCTCAGACTCCTAAGTTTATACCTGTATCGAGTAGTTCTTATAATAACAAGCTCAACTGTTCAATTTTCTTCCACTAATAACCGTTCTGTATTTTTCCCTAGGTGTCAAAGTTTTCGAAACGAATGGATTTAATGACGCTGGAACAGACGAAATAAGCCTGTAATGGGACCCAGTACTTCACAAAAGTAGAGATCAGTGTCAACTAGCTCTTTAAACACTTTCTTCTACAATTTTAATATTTCTGGTCTAGTGTTATTATTTTTTAAATCGTATTTTTATTTAATATTATAGTTAAATAAATAGCGGTTGTCAGTTTGATAGAGGGAA
>JAQFZX010000445.1:0-59122 GCA_034682405.1 Hydroisotoma schaefferi | reverse complement strand
CCCCGAACTGGATAAAAGAGAAAGTCGATGGCCGCGAGCTCGATGAAAGAGAAAGTCGTACAACTGGGCCTTAAGTTCCGTAGCCACCTAAGCTTCCCTTTTCTTAAAACGGGGTACCCAAATCTAACGTACCTACGTTTTTCCAGTGTATGATTTCTATTCTAACCAATTGATTTAAATACTCTAGACAGCCAGGTGAGGTTGGACCGCAGAGATTTTAAACTCCAAAATACCTAAAAAAAAATAAGGATAAGTTGTTTTAGCTGAGATGAGCAACATTTTGTTGGATGCTGTTTTTAAAGGGATTTTTATCATCGGCTGAAAAAAAGAGCAGCATAGTCAGTAAAAAAAAACGCTGTTTGTTAAAGGTAATTGAGACAAATGTTTTACTAACGATTGATGGATGGATTACACTGACATCGATATGGTACTATTTGTGTATGATTTATTACCACTAAAACCACAGCCAATTGTGGTGGTAAAGTTCTTTTCACCCTTTGGCATTTAAAGTAGGTGGCTTAGGCTTAAGTATTTAAGGGTTAGGAAGCCACCAGGGTACTTAATATAATTAGTCTCGTCGTATCCATCAATGACTATTATAGGCAGTTAAAGCAGCAATAAATTCACAACCAGCGAGACATTTTGGTTGGTTTGAAGCATGTAAAATCCTCCAACTACTAAACAAATAAGTTTGAGCAAGTGACATAAAGATTAGTAAAGAGTTGTTAAAAAACCATGAATAATTTCAATAGGTTGACAGTGACATAGTAATCAAGGGATGGGAATCTATCTCGTGTGTACGCTACTTATCTCTGCTGCCGTTTCATTTTTTACCACAATGAATAGTATCCAAGTTATTTTATTATGTTATCTCCACACTTCATTTGTAGTCTATTCAAGGGAGGGAGGACACAGGAAGTGTGACAAGTGCCAACTGAGAAAAAAAATTAGAGGAAAGGACGAGCTTTGCAGATGATCAGCTAAAATTCTAAGGATTAATTGGACTGTACATAATGGAATTTATAGTGAATGGTAGTAATACTACTACAATTAACATTACTACTATCACTACTTCTTCTACTACTACTATTACTACTACTACTACTACTACTACTACTAACTACTACTTATACTAATAATTTTTCTACTACTACTACTACTACTTCAACTACTACTACTATTGCTTCTACTACTCCTACTACTACCGCTACTGCTTATACTGCCACTACTACTGCGTGAATTAGTAGCAGTAATAGTAGTAGTAGTAGTAGTAGTAGTAGTTGTAGTAGTAGTAGTAGTCGGTGTTAAAATAATTGATTTATACTGGCGACATCCCCTGTCCCATCCGCCTGCCGTCCTCTTTCTCATCTCTTTTACAAACAATAACGTTGTCTACTTTTTTACCCGGTTCTCTCCAACTATCTTTTTTAGTACTTTTTTCCATTGTTAGTTGGGAAACTGTGGGAGTGATAGTGCTGGGAATGAGCTTTCTTTTCAGATGACTTTTTCCTCAGGGTTAATTTATTATTACTGGGATTACTACCATTTAAAAGAGTTTGCACTAGCGCTTCCCTCACAGTTCCCTCAGTTTTACACGAATTCAGCTCAAGTTAGTTTTTCAACTGTTATGGAGGTGCGTATCATAACGTGGCTTAATTACTGGACGTGTTTTTAATAGAAAATTTAATATAAATCTGTTTGGGTACAGCTGGATGTCATATTAAAGCATATCTACTAATAAACATTTTATCAACACTCTAGATGTTGAACTTTTTTCATGTTGATTAATATACATGGCTATGTATACATGCTTCATAATTCCAGGTTGATTTTAATTAATCAAGGCTGCAAGTTCAAATCCCACCTTTTTATCCGTATTATCCAGTAAAATAAATGAGGAACCACACCCATTTACAACAAAGTCGCCCCTTTACTTGAGCCAGGGCTAGGGCTACATACCTACCGAATTCTCGTTAGTCTTTTCCAAACGGGTTAATTTACTGCCTACATTTTTGCCCGTCTTCCCCAGCCATTTCCGAGACTGCACTGTCTGTATGGGAGAAAGTGTAAAGGAGAAAGGAGGATAAAGTATGACAAGAGGTCGTAATTCGTGCCGGGTTCTGAGTATTACCCGGTTGTGTCTCGGTCCGAGGATAGTGTATTCCATATTTTAACTCCAACTGCCAAGAACAAGGTTGGGCCAAAGTGGTGTCATTTTTCTCAAAGGGAATCACTGTCACAGCCTCAAACTTTCTTGGGCCTGGAAGCTTAAAAAAGTAAAGAATACGGGCATTAAGAGGGAATAAGAAAGGGGCTAAAAAGAAGAAGCCCGGCTGCTCTTCTTCATCTTAACTACTTTTTCCCCAGATAAGACTAAATTATTACTTCATGCAGCTTTGGAGATAGAACTTTTTACGGACATTTTACAAAAGAAGGACCACTTTTCTAGAGGAGAGTTTATTTGAATAGAGAGAGAGAGACTGGGAATTTTTGTAAATTTAGGACTGTTGTTAAACCTGACAGTTAGTGATACGATGTAGAGCGACAAAAAGACAGGATGAAGGCACGATTCCCTCAACTTGCCGTATTTTCTTGAATAATACTATAAAATGTAGGGATTTTTATGGCATTAGTAGTAGTAATTAAGGATGGGTCCACTATTTGGAGTTTTGCTTGAGCTAACCTCGGATTTGTTTCCTTTGAGCCACGAGTTATATTTAATTACGATCTGCAATATACGGTCATTTTACTATTTCCACTTCAAAATTCTGAGATGAATTTGATTTGATTTGATTTTCTTCTCAGGACATAGATCTGTTGTAAAACGTTGTATATTGAAGTTATAAAGCCAACTGATTCTTCCACCTCTAAGCCATATTGTATTCTGTAGGAGAGTGGTGGTTGCTAAAACTTAAAATCCGATCAACTCTTTGTCTCATCTTTATGAAGAAATTTGTATGGTAATTGGAAGGGAGGTAAAAAGGGTTAGGTGAAGTTACGACTTGAGTCTGGTTGCAAAAGGATAAGGAAGAATGGAGGAAAAGTGAGGTTGACACTTTGGGAGGACCGTGGCTTTTATCTCGGGATTATTTATTTGACTACTAGAATTGCTTTACACTCTCTCACAAACTCCACTTTACTCTACAACACAATCCCACTCACCCAAAATATCCCGGGTAGCCTGCTACCTACTCATAGTATATTATATTCGTTAGTAGTAGTAGTAGTAGGAGTAGTAGTAGTAGTAGTAGTAGCAATAGTAGCAGTAGTAGTAGTAGTAGTATGAGTAGCAGTAGTAGTATAGTAGTAGTAGCAGTGGGAAATCCGCGTCTCCCGGTCCGGAGAAACTCAGTTAGCTAGGTTTTTAGCAACAGAAAACGCTCCTTCAAAAACTGGGAGATGCTGAATCCTCTCCAGTATGCCGCGGTTTATCATATCTTTTATAGCGTGACCTTTGACATCTAACTCTTAGTAGGTAATTTTACTTCTGAGCTTAATTCACCCTAGGTTATTAACTATATCTAAATCTGTAATAACTTTAGATAAGCCTTTATATGTTTCGTATTTTCTAAAATGACGCCTTTAAAAGGGTTAAATGCATGTCCAACTCGGGTGCGGACTATTACAGAATCTCCAATCTAAACCTCCTTCCTACAAGCAAAGCTGGTATTGCCTGAGATGAAAATTCCACTGAAGCTGTAGAAAGTGTGAAATCCTACTAATATCCTTCTCGTTGGTAATATTACATTTTGGAGTTAAATGTCTGTTGGTCTAACTTATGGCATTTCCACCCGCAGTAACCCTTTACTTCCTTCTACCCGGAGTTGAGCAAACCACCCTGGAGCTTTGCCCGGGTATCTCTCCTCTCGCTTCATTTCCCTTTAAATACCCGTAATAAATTTCAACAAAATTCTAACACTCGGAATCTCTTTAGTCCTTCGTGTTCATGGCTTGGAAAGTATTTCAAATTTCAAACCCATTCTCCCTTATTTATTGAGATTACAAGGCCCTTTTTTAATAACTTCCAGCCACACCCAACTCCATTCCTTTACAGACTTTTGGATATCCATCCATGCATGCTTATCATCAGCCTCCACTACTCCCATCATTATTCGGCTATTATGACCCTTCTAAATTACTTTTATATTCTACTCAAAGGGAAGTT
Organism: Hydroisotoma schaefferi; assembly: GCA_034682405.1. Classification (NCBI taxonomy): domain Eukaryota; kingdom Metazoa; phylum Arthropoda; class Collembola; order Entomobryomorpha; family Isotomidae; genus Hydroisotoma; species Hydroisotoma schaefferi. The sequence continues at coordinate 54,957 of JAQFZX010000445.1, read as the reverse complement.
TTTCCCTCTGGAATATACGTAGAATAGGATGGCCTTTTTTTTTTAATACTGTGTTCTTTTTTTGAAGGATGATTGAAATTAGTTTTTATAGGTTCATCTAATGCAAAGTCGTAAGTCATCAAAATTATCATTAGTTGTAGCAGAAGCAAGTGTAGCTTTCTAATGAGATATTATAATGTATTTAATTATCATGTACAAGATACACATTTTAATTAAGTAAAGGTATATGCAATGTACCATCCATCTACTATACCATGGTACATATTTGGAAGTCTCACTATTTCAATACTTTCGTCAAAAAAAGCAACATTCTGGGATGAATTAATTATTTATCGCCTATTTATAAAGATAGACTCTTTTACCTTTGTATTATTGCATTATTTTATAAGAAAACAAAACGGGCTTTTAAAACTCAAAACGTAAACTCCAACCAACCAACTTCTGTCTCAAGAAATGCATGTGGTAAACTGGTAATGCGGGGGAGGTAAAACCCTCTAAGTGGATAGAATGTAAATAAATGTACGATTATGACAACAGTCAGCATTAAGTTTAGGTAAATGATGTTTTACATTTCCTCACGATTAATGTAATTTTATTAAAAATGAGTTCTAATTATCATTATAAATATTCAAATGAAAACAACAAGTAAAGCATCTTGATTGAGAAATTAAGGAATGAATGAAATACATCGAAAATCTGAGAAAGGATAATATTAATAAATGTAAAATAGTATAATAAAAAGTCTGTAAAGATACAAATGAAAACCTTAGCGTTAATATCGTAATCCTACCTGGATTTGACAACTTTCCAATTAAAAAAACCAGTAAATTACTCCAAAACCTTTTAATCCAATTCTATATTTTCTTTCCAGGAGGAAACATTCATTCTCTGCTTACCAACCAAGAAGACTACAAACTTGACAGAAATACCTGAAAAAATCCCGGCCTTGAGTTGAAGACGACTTAAGAAATGTTCCAAGGCTATGAAAGCATGCCAAGGGCCATCCCTTTGGAAAAACCTATCTCTGGATACCTGCTGGGGACTATTACAACCAAATAAATTACCCACCAAGGGCTCACCTTATAAACTTGTTAATAAAAAAAACCTGTGATATAAATGCCTAACAATCTAAGCCCAAGTAACCCGCACCCTCAGCAACTTCTTGGAAGATCATGTTCATACTCAACTATACATCTCTCATACTTTTTTTCAGCCATTTCTTATTCCTGGTTTCATCTTGGAGGGAGGTTCGGCCGGGACGATTATATTCTGTGGTTAACTCAACCAGTAATCCATAGTAAACCAAGATTTGTCAGGTAGGTAGAACCTAGAAGTAGTAGAATCCAAGAGAGACAGTGGAAAAAACTAGTGAATTTATTTACCTCCGACTGGCCAAGCCAACTGTCTAATTTATGAGACTAAAAAGTGGGTGTATAAAGAACTTCTTGGAGTCGGATAAAAGATAGAAAAAGCGTTGTTAAGAAAGTCAGAAGAGGTGAGGTTTAGTTTTAGCTCAAGGCTCGCCGACCTCGCCTCACAACCATGTCATTAATCAATGTTAAATCTTGGGAACTTTTATCTCAACTCTGCTCCGTTGGTTGGGAGAGATACCCAATAATAATGACAAAGACTATGCAATATTCCCTTGTTCTAGATGGAATAAATATGAGTTAGGTTCTTTTTTGGGGGGAATGATAGGGGAATTTATAGAATGAATTTAATGACTGTAAAATGGGTAGTGTTCATGTATTTCTAGGGAGTGATGTTTTTTATCCGGGGCAGGAACGACTAATCTTTGTGATATATCCTATAAAATTTAGTTGCTTAAAAAATGTCCAACTTTTCAAATATACAAAAGTTATTTCAGTTTTTAAAACACTTGCGAATTCAGACGTTTCCCTAATATTTCAAAAATGTACCGCATCCCCGTTTGTTCGTTGGATTGCTTTTAAAGAAATGTCTACCATTAATTTAATATGGAAATTGATTAATTTTGGAAAATCTAATGTTCCAACGTTCCCAATATATGAGCTAATATTTTATACCCCTGACCGTTTATTTACTGTACTCTTTTTATTTTACAGATACAGAAAATAGGATCCTCCACAACCCGCAAAATCTTATGCTTAAAAGAGGAAACCTCCATTCTGTCTTGGTGGACAACCCAACCCGAAAAACTTAAGATGTTAGTTGGCCCAAGTTTTTCTGTACCAAAAAATGGAGAGTATAGAGAAGTTTTCCTTGGGAATATTCCTTGGGAAAGTTGTAAAGGGTAGTTAATCCTAGAAAGGATCAATAATAGCTGATGCAGACTCTGTGGGTGTGGATTCTTGTGAAAGATATGTGGATGGTGTGTGTGACCAGAATGCCCGGAGTATGATTTTAATCCCGAAATTCGGTCTAATGGCTGCCAACTCCCATTACACCAGATCGTAAATACAACCCGTCCCAAACCCAGAAACGTGAGTTGAGACGGAAATTAACCTCACACTTTCAGCTTTATACAAACTTCAGACTCACTAAGGCATTCCACATTCTACAAACGTTTCCCATTTCTCTTCTTACAACACAAACTACAGTTTCTTAAGCTCCAGTTTTGTAGTACGACTGAAGCAAAACCGGTGAAAAAGTTTCTGCAGGTTTACCAGCAAAAAACTTGGGATTTTGTACTTTTTATTTTAGTTTTAGAAATGCTACAATGTTAGAAATGATCCAAAAACTATACTAACCATCAGAAAATGAAACTAAAACAGATTAAACTTAAACTAGGGGATTGTGAATACAGGTTATAGTTTATAACCTAAAGTTAATGAATACAATTTAATTAAACAACCAAACTTATAGGAATAAGATGCTACATGAATTGTATGTGCTATTGCATGGCTAATACAGTTAGGAGTTGGAAAAGTAAATTAATTGGGGCTATCGTATTAAAATATCTCTATAATTCTCAAGCTTAGTTGAGAAAACATTGCTTGTTTTTATTGAAAAATAGTAGAACTGTTTACTAAATCAGAAGCCATTCCATTAATGTGTTTTTTAACCTATAAAATGTACTTTGGAGGAGTATCCCCCCGATGCAATTTTAACAAAAATCTCTACATTTTAATGCCGAATGAGGTTAAACTGTACACGTTTTTTTATTAGGAAATGAAAAAGATCGGATTCTAATGATTTATCAATTATCGTACGCAGAAGTATGGACATTGCCAATGTTTTATCGGAAGATGCTGACATAGTTCTAGTTCTATGCTACTTAAAAACAAGATATGAATAAGAAACAAAGTGAGAAAGGTCCCAACCCGATGATTAGATCCCATAAAAGACCAGAGGTAAATTAAAGATCGGTAAGTTCAGTAGGTAGGATTGTTGGATGGATGAGTTTAATTAATGGTTACAGTTTATATCATGGACGTCTGGGTGGGTGTGGCATTTCTCCTCACTTATTACCTATCCCATTATTCATTATTCATTATACTCCACTAAAACCATGGATGGTAGGATTATGATGTAAAATTATAATTATAAGCACAGTAGAGAGTCCTTATCCTAGAAAGGACGAAGCTAGGAAGGAAGATTGCTACAAAACACTATAAAAGTTACAGTTTTTACTGAAAATAAATTTCTGTGTTTTACTTGAGGCTAGAAGAGGTATTCTAGTAAGTATTTTTGAGCTATTTAACTTGCTAGTGTACACAAGAAAACTAAAGTCTAGCTTGTACTCCAAACTAAATGATAAAAAACAGTCAAACAAGCTATAGTTTCATATATCATTTCAATCTAATAATATAAAAGTGACTGGGATCTGTTAAGGATACCAACTGCAGAGGAATAAAGGTATTAATTGTGGTTAAAGTAGGAGTTAAAATATTAAGAAAAGGAGCCAAGAAGTAGAAAAAGTAGGCCCAGTGGTAAATGGTAGAAGGAAGATTTGGGGAATCTCCGATTAGTTTTGACCTAAATGGATCTCTGGAGTTTAAGATGAAATTGGTTCGGGGAATATTAGCCATCTTTTTCTTTAGCAGGATTTTGATAAGATCCCATCCAACAAACCCTATCCTACATATCCTAATACTTTCTACTTCCATTAAAACATAAGGCAAGGAAAGTCTTGACTTGATATCTTCTGTGGAAAAAGGGCGTGCTCAGCATTCTGAACTGGATAAAAAACCTACACGGACTTTATTAATGCTTGGATAAAAAATCCTGAACCACAGAAAACAGAGGAGCATCCCTGCCAAAATATTATGAAAGATCCCAATTTGATGAACCTTTATTTTAGAATTCTAACTAGCAGTTTAAAATAGCTCGTTACACTGCTTTCGAAGCTTACAATTCGTTTTAATTTAAAAACTGGTTCATTTCCCAATTTCCAACCCTGCAATTTCGTTTCCACGTAAATCACTTCTACTATTTGTGCCAACTTGGCGATTTCTCCAGGGATTTTAGAAAGGAGAGACCCGACCAGCTACTGCATCACCTATTCTTGAGAAGAATGATGATTTTTATGGTTGAGAGGCTGAGATGTGTGTGTAATCAAATAATACCCAGAGTAACTGATCCCTTGTCACAAATCCTATCTTCTCATCCAAATTGCTAACTCTTCCTTTTTTTCCTGGAATCACCCAACAGGGTCCCCTTCAAAGTTAACCAGCTTCACCAACAAAATCCTTAAACTAAACTAACGGGATTTAACCTTTATGTGCAGGAATTTTCGTTTGGATTAACTCTGCAGTTTATTTCTACGGATTTTGTTAGTTTAGGACTGACCCCTTTTATATTAAGGCTTTTCAGTCTTTCTGGCCATTATTGTTTGGTATGAACTCATTGCCGATTTACAGATTCGTTTGTAGGTTAGGCCGAAGCAAGAAAGCTGCAGCTAACAGGCATCTAATGATAATGTAGCCAAACATTTTGTAACCAGAATGGTAATCCAACATGCAAAGTTGCTAATTTTTAAATTATTTTAGCATAACGAATTACTTTATAATATTTTAAACGTTTTTAATATATGTGCATAAAAACCGTAGGGATATCCACAGCCCATCACCTTGTTAAAGGGTTTTAGGCAAAGATCTTTCTAAATCCCACAATTCTAAAAAAGCTCAATCCAAAAAACCTGGACTCTGTTAAAGTATAAAAGTACTAAAGCTTAATCTGACCACTGGCGACAATTCCATCAAAATAGGATCTTCAGAAAAAAATAGTGATGATTTCTAAGAAAGGATTGTGAATTGGCAGGCTTTGTTTTTTATTGGACGTACTCTAAAAGTAGGAAAGAGGCCCTTGGGATGTTGAGAGATGTAAACCTCGGACATTTCCCCCAATTCCAATTATCCAAAGGTCAATATCATTCTCCAATGTTCTCCAATAAAACAAAACTACAACAACCTCACACATCCTTAAGTATTATTTACAATTTCCAGAAACACAAAGGGTCATTCTTAACTTGGCTACTGATATTTGAAACACACACGGACTGTAAAAAATCTTATGGGTTTTTTATTGTCAAAGGTTGTAAAAGAACCGTTTGTAAAAAGAAGCAGTTAAACTTTCTTTCGTGAGGGTTAAACAACTTTTAGAATTAGGTACAAATATTGCTCAGCTTTTAGGGAAGTTTCTTCTAAATAAGTTAAATCATTGCAAAATTATTAGGTTTAGTGCAGAAAGCTAAACTTAAATGGGCTATTTTTGCATTGTATTGTAGCGTAGCTAAAGCTATCAGTAAAAAGTTATAAATTAATCATTAAAATCCATTTTAGCAAACATTTAGCGTTAATTTTTAGCCCAGTTAATTTAATGTTTAATGATTATATTTATTAAATTCATTAGATGGGTTGCAGCTTCGTAAATTTAAAATAGTATAACAACTAAAATAGCATAATTTAAGCACAAGATAACAGTAGATAAATAGAAATGTTTGTGAATAGTAACTCTGCCGTCTCCATAAGCTTTAAAATAGTAAATATTCCCCAGTTAAGGATAAGAATACACAAGCGTGTTTAACTGTACTTTACAAAATGGTAAAACAATAAAAATAACTCTACTTTACTGCCCAATTTGATTGACAGTTGTTGGCTTGTTTGATGGTGATTGTCACGTTCTTTTAACCCATTTTACACCCATTCCCCTTCTCATCAAACCAACATTCTTCCAGACTTCATGTCTCTCTCATAATATTAAATGTAGAGAGAGTTAAAAACTGGCACAGTTTAAGCTCCGTCCATCCGTAAATGTAATCCTCATTGTTCCAAACCCAAGAATACTGATGACAAACTACAGAAAGTTACCTCACAGAATCCTACAACTAGAGATACCACCTAGTTTATAATCCGCTACTTAATACCTGCAGGGAAGGGCTGGGTTGGTTTATATTTCAGGGTAAAATTTGTGTGTATTTCTCTGCCTTTTTAGTATAAAGATCTATATTCTATATTTCAAGTTCAAGTTCAATAGTTTATTGGAGTGACAAACAACATATAAACATGACAATTATCAAATGACAAAAGCTTCACGTTGATCCAAATGCTGGGTCACTTTTGGGAATAGAAAAAAAAAATTTAAATAAATAAATAATTCCATTGCGAGGTTAGTTACATTAAATGAAAATCCGAGTTGTAGCCGTAAAATCAAATATTACATGGTCTAATTTATCCATAATCTATACAAATACAGTTTTGTCGAGTTAGCTGATTCGACAAAATATGCGTGGAAAAAATTATTGCAAAAAAAACCACCAAAGAAAAGATAACAAGGTCAGCTATTCAAGGAAGATACATTCTACGAGGAACATGCCGCGTCTTGTAAATGAGGACCTACAATCTCTTCATGGATAGTACACCGTTCCTTCCTATTACATTTCCTAAATTTAGGTAAACTTAAAACTAAAACCCACAAGTGTTGTTGGTCTGTACAGGAAGAAAGGGTCCCTATGATAACCAATCCAAAGTGTCCGTCCTTTTTCCTCCCCATAAATAAATAAAGTGTAATAAAATCTCGCCTTGAGCAGCATCCCCATCATATTATTATTGACACTTTGGTTATTCGGGGAAGGATCCTCCTCGGCATAAAAATACCAACCTTAGTTTTCTAAACTTCCCTAAACATAAAAATACCTTTTTTTAACCCAAAAAACGAGGATGATTGCAACTCTTCCTTTTACTACCCTTTACTCCAACCCCTACTCTATCTACTTATCCCTGCTTTTTTTACACTTTTCTAAAGATTTGGGTTAAAAAGAGCAAGTTAGTGAGAAGAAGATGTATATTTTTATTTATAACCCTTAAATCAGCAGCCTAGCGATCCTTTCCCTCACTTCCCACTCTCTATTTTTTAGCATTAAGGAAGACCAACTTTCGTTTTTTATTGCACTAGATTAAAAATGACACTCTTCTGAAGAAATGGATTATTCTAGTAGGAGTTTAAGCCATTTTATCTATTATATTGGTAACTTTAGCAAGGCTGGTGGCCTTTTTGTATTGATTCTTGCTCGCTTTATTTTTATTCCAAGGGACAATTGGGTCATAAAAGGGTAATCAAAGTCCAAGAAGAAACTACAAAAAAGGGTCAACTATACAAAAACCAAAATACGCTCTCTTTTTTAAGTTTGGCTACAGGATTTTTATGATTTTTCAGCAATTGTCAAACGATTTTGAAGGATGAGCTTCATTCAAACTGGATCTGTCCTTCTTTCAGTTCTATCCTGGATTTTTAGCCATCGTCAGAACAACTTCTACAATTTTAAGATTAAGTTTACGGGTTTCAGCAGAAATTGTTGTAATTTAGAAAAGTTGGAAAGTTGACGAATCAACTTTAAAATGTTGTAGAGGTTCGTCCCAGTTGATTAAAAATAGAGAAACGTAGCCGTAGTTGATTGGGTGTTGTGTTGTGAAAACAGGTTGCTAATTAAAATATCAATAAAAGTAACAACCCTTGTTGGGTTCTAATCAATTGGGAGTTATGTGCTCAAGCTCAATTAACCTCAAATAGCCTTACTTCTTTAATGAATTCGTTTGATGGATCCTCAGACAATTGTTTAAAAATCTCGTGATAACTTTTCTCAACCAAGGAAGAAGTTGTAAGGTAAGATAATAAACTTTGGGAAGGCTTTATCTTATTTCCATAGGCTTTTTAATAGTATATCGATAGATTGGTCCATCCTCCCATGGGAGTAAAACTCCAATCCAATTTTCATAAATAAGAGACAGACAGGCGTAGGGAAGGATAAATAAAACAATAGCCCAACTTCGGATAATTCAACTAATAAACTAGTTCTTTGGGTGGCAATAACAATAATAATAATCGTAATAATAGTTCAGTCTATTCCTCAAACCTGAATTATACCAGTCGTAATCTTGAAATAGAGAGAGTTAACTTTTAGATTATATCTATAGAATAAAGGGTTTAATTCCCCTGGGGAATTAATTGTTTGCCAATTAATTTATATACTTGGAAAGAATTTCATCCCGGGTCATAAACTATTGGTTTTATTTACACTTTTACTAAAAGTTTTAGCACAAAACTAACTGCCGCAATCAGAAGGGAAATCCCTAACAAAAGTAAAAGATAATGTTACGAAGATTACTGCATCTACAGAAAGAGTTAATCCATAAGTTTCTGGCTGTATTTATTTACTGCATTAAAATGTTTAACAATCCCAAGTCAAACTTAAAAGAATATGACTCCTTTAGGGCTCAGCCGAAGAAATCATTGATATTTTGTATAAATAATTTATTACAAGGGTTGATTAGGGCTCAAGTAATTTAATAAATTGAGCAGGTGAGCACAGACCTCTTATGCATTTCTGAGATGGTAAAAAGGAATAAAAATAAATAAGGTGGATGGCATAATTTATGAGAGTGACATCCAAAGAAAAGAACTGCTCAAAGTTTTGACTATTATTATTCCCAAATAATAAATTACACACTCCATGATACGAAAATATAATGATAATAATAATATCCCAAGCAACCTCTTGAATTCCTCCCTACCTTTGGATGGCTAGTCCCGTTAATACAGCTTCTCTAAACCTGTTCCTACACCACCTTTGTTTTTTACTCAAAGGGAGATTTGAGGGTTTTTTTCATAATTTATTTATTTCTGTATCGTCCTCTTATTTCTAACGTTTGAAGAAGTCTCTGGAGATCCTGCCAGTGTGAGTCCCACTTTATACGTTTATTAAAATAGTTTATACAGAGACTAACGCAGTATGGATCTTGTACCTTGGCTCGTGGTCTGCCAGCTTGATTGTGGGTTAGTGAAGGAGGAGAAAGAGATTTCGAATCGTAAACTATTTTAATGCCTTGTCGAATTATAACCTTGTGGGGAAGTTCTAAAGATTTATACAACTAATATTTTGGGAGTGGGATAACTTTAGTTTATAAATTAGGCATTTTGGAACAAGGTTTCCGGAGGGGGGTTGGAGGTGCAAACAGTCCAAGTTTCTCTTTTAGTTTGAAATAAACAAAACAAAGACATTTAAACAAATTTTAATAGATTTTATTCTTTGGACTTTAAAAACTTAACCGCAGGAAGGACGAAGTAATTTTTGGCCGTGACTTAAAGTTTACAGGATCTGCCAAACTTCTAACCGTCAAACTATTATCTAAATTTATAACTTTAAATTATATTAACTGGAAACTGTACATTTTGCCTTCTAACTTACCCTAAATCCTCGCCCATATTCCGCGGCTTATATATGTAAAATAAGATTTTTTGAAGCATGTTTTACATGGGAAAGATGCACCTTTTAACATGTAAAGGATAGGCGTGCGCCATAATTACCGAGGGCGGCATATGGGCGAGGATTTAGGGTACCTGCATTCTGAATTTTGTAGGGCATGCAAAGTAATGCCGTATTTTCCTTAAACGTGTCTCAATTCACTACCACGGCATACCAAGAGTCTTACAAATAGTACACAAAGCAAATTTACATCTTTTGAAAGCTTTTATCAAATATAAAATTAGGTACGTTTGTAATTAAAACTTTCCCCAAACTAATTCGTCATAAAATTAATTGTTCTCTTAAAAACTCATCATAATTCATAAAACGTCTGTCCAATAAGATGATTTCATGGTTGTTATATTACAAAGGCCAAAATAAGATGGATATTTTGTCTAAAATTTCAATCTTTCAAGAGTAGTCAGCTAGTCTTTTAGATAATCTTGTAAAATGTGGTTTTAAAAAGAGAGAAGGGATGAGACAGAATTGGTTAGTTGGAGCAGAAATTCCGACAAGGAAGATCTCTCTTGCGGAGCCAGACTGAACGGATAAGTTTAGGGTGGTTTGCTCAGATGGATTTACCTCATTCGTTCTCTAAAAAAATCAATTCTAACTCTCATTCCTTAAAAAAGGTTTTAAAAAAACAAAATAGGAAATAATAATCCAAAACAGCATTAATGATTAATCCAATATCCAATATGTAAAAAGCCAAAAGGAAAGCCATATGGATCATAAGCCAATTTAATTAGTTCCCAATATTATTTTGACCTTTGACCCACAAAATACCTTTGACCAAGTCACAAATATCCGTTCCTTATTTATTTTTCTTCTGCTTAAATAATAAATGCTCTTTCAGCCAATATTTAATCCAAAAATAGTAAAGCAACTCATGTAAATTTAAAAAACGCTCAGCAAATAGAAAAAAACAATGAAATCCTAAAGTAAAGCGCATTCTGTCCTTGAACCATGCAACTGAGCCCTGTGAATCTTACCATAAAAGTTAATTTAATTATTAACACAGACTTGGATTTAACCCTTTATACCCTTTGATTTTAAAAATACAATTTACGTACATTACTTTGAGTCTGGTAGACTTCACAAATCTAATTATCTTTGATAATTAAAACTAAAAATTGTATAAATATGGGTTAAATATTAGAAATAACGACCAAATTAATTTGTCATCTCTACATTCACTTCCATTAACATTTGAATGGAATTTATTTATTGACGTCATTCGTTCACAGGTGAGTATTGCAGGAACGTTTCGGTATAAAAGAGCATAAATCAAAAAGTAAAAGTTGCCCTTACTGATTGAAATATTCCTTTAACATCAAAATATTACATACGCTAAAATTTCCTGTGTTTATTATTGTATCTCTGGGGACTTATTTAAAGAAATAGGGTGGTGGTATAGTTAACCTAACAAATCTCTGTTAATGCAGATTTCATGTAAGTTGATGAAGGGAGATGAGGAAGGTGTAGTAATCCCAACTGTATTTTGTAGACTGAACCTCCTCGTCCCCATCTAATCTGTAAGAGTGAGTTAGCATAGATTTGGGTGGTCCTTGGAAGCCATTCCTATCTTTTTATTGGATAAAATCCCATCCATTCACTACTACTACTACTACTACTACTACTACTACCAAGCAATACAACTCATCTCTCCATATCATTCCCTCCATAAAAAACAGATGCATAGTCTAACATGCGCTTTGAAAGAGGCCAACTCTTTCTCCAGATCCACTTTTCCAGTATGAAATGCATGCATGCAGATTGTTCTAGCGATATTTTAATGCAGGATGTGATCGTTACTATTATTATCAATCTCTTCGACCAGAATACAGGACTAATCTTTTAATGGATTCTTTCTCTTTGACGGTTTAAGCAAAGAATATAATATTTACTATTGGCATTGCCACTTTGTTATTGATGATATTATGGATTATGATGATTATGGGATTATTATTAGTAATCAAGGAGACTGCTATTTATCCGAGTGGGGCTTGTATTCGAGACGATACGGTAGCTTCGTTGATGATCACATTCTTATTATGCTTCGTCTTATAGACCTTGAATAATTCGAATCTGCCATGTACTCACAATTTTCAAAGCTCACCTTTACGTTTAACTGCCTTTGTAAAATTGGATTTATAGAAGCAGTACCCTTCTATAGTTCTTCATACACACCATTATAGAGTGTTAAAAGCCTGTAAACGTAGTAGAATAATTTCTTTCCATGCATATAGAACTAAACCTAAAAATAATTGGGAACCCCCGAAACGATATACTAGAATCAAACATTTTTATTTCCATCCTACAAGCTACAACAAGTCTGCTGACGGACACAGTTCAATTAATACTAACTACACTTAACCTACAGTTACATACATCCTAAAGCCTACTGCTTCGGTATACTTGTTAAATACTCTGTACATCATTAATTAGGGTTAACTAAAATAAAAATGAGTATGCTTTCGGTACTTCTACATAGGATTTACCTGCCGGGGAATAAAAACAAACTACTACAACCTTAAATGAGAGAATATTTATTCCCTATTTACATCTTACTTTATCTTATTTATACACAATACAGTATTAATATTAGCTTGAGATAAAGACGCGAGGGCGAAATTGCAAATGCAATAAATATAAAAATTGTCAAAAGGAATAGTCAATTTATTTTTAAATTGATAAGATTTTAGAAAGTTAAAGGAGGAGTATTCACTTTTGTTTATTTAAAGCATAATTGTGACATTCCCTTGTCTTTATTCACGTAAAAGAAGTATTTGTGGTGGGGGACTTTAGTTAAGAGAGTCTAACGTTAAAAATAATTAGGTTTTGGTTGAATAGAAATTATAATGTAGAATATGCAGTTTCATAATTAAAATCATTATTAAAACTGCTCATATTGGCTTTAGCGCTTTATCAAGTAACTAGCTGAGGATTATTATTACAGGGAATAGGATGATTAAAACCGGAACTACGTTACATAGATACCAATCTACAGAATACAGTTCAAACTTATTGAGTGAAAAAGATCATAAACTTATAATAAAAACCCGTTCCATAGAGTTTTACTTGCTAAAAGTTAAAGAAGTTCCTACTCAAAATCTTACGACTTGTCGTCGTAAGTTAATTGATTGATTGTAATTAGATTCAGAGTTAGTATTAAATTCTAGTTTAATATTTAGTACGTAGGTTTATCAACACTGGGTTCCTCTTAGTAGAAATAGTAGACGTCCTCTGGATGTAGTTACTAACTCGGCAATACGTATATCCGTTTACACTTCACTGGTTATGATGAGATGCTTTAACTAGAGTTTATGTTTATAATCTAGTTAGTTACATACAGTATATTACTGTAGGGAAGTTTTAGCACAAATCTTAACTAACCTTGAATGTTTTATAACTAAAAGCACAAAATATTTACAATAGTTTACAATAATTAAGATTAACGTAGCAAGATCTTATCTATCTCTGGAACTGGATTGTAAACATAAATAGGAGATTTATTTAATAAGTAATTCGGGTGCTGAGAGGTTTTAAAGAGCTAAATCAATACATAGACAAGTCTATGAAATCAATAGACATTTATTGCTCAATCGGAGTTTACCTATTTTATCAAGACTTCACTATCATGTGCGATATAACACCTACCATTGGCCTTTTTATAACCAAAAACCCCAAAAACAGTAAAAACGGCAGAATTTCTTTACAAATTTAATAAAACAACCACTTTGTAAATTCTTGCAAAAACTTTTAAAACTTTTTTAACTTAGTTTCGAATTTTTAAATTCGTCGGAATTCCTTCTAACCTTTAATTTAATAGCTCAACCACAGATATCAATATCAATCCTTTAAAGTATTACTCCACCTTAAAACTAGAAGGATTAACATTAACAACGAATAGGTTACTTAATACTTGCTCAGTTATTATCCAATTCATTTCGCTCAAAGTAAAGAATATATAGCTGCAGCTGGTACAATTTTAAAGGAGAATTAAAGAGTTTTTGTTTGAAAATTTACTTCATTTTTCCAATTTTTAACAGCCAATATCGTGAAATTTAAATAGGATTATACTTACAATTTTCTACATTTCACAATTAAGCCAATTTCTACTGTTTCCATCTTTAAAAATTTCCATTTATTTTGTACAAAAACTCCTCTTCAACACTTGGATTAATCATAATAATAAATTGGATCATGGATAAGAGAGAGTATTAGAGTAGTAGCAGCTAGATTAGTTTTAAATGGATGTCTATTGCCTGTTTCTCTTAGGTTAAAATAGCAGCGCATTAAAATTATTCTAAAAATAAGCTGAATGAGGATTAACTATATTATTTACAATAAAAAATTCCACTAGTGCTAAGGTTGCTTGCTGGTTTGGTTGGTATTCCGTACGTATAATGGATTGCATCAAGACTCGTCTCTACTCCTACATTAGTTACGTATTTCATTGGTATTTAACTTAACCCACACGACAGAGGTGAAGGTAGGTAGGAAATATTTACATTTTAATTACAAGATTTCTATAAAAAATAACAACTACACTTACACCTTATTAAACATTCCTTGAACAAGTTACTAACTAATTTACTTCACTGATTAATTCTCATAGATTACTTTCATAATTATAATTACTACTACAAAGTAATTGCTTTATTTTACTGCTACTGCTTAGCTGCTACAATTTGCAGTAGTACATCCACATTTTTAATTACTCGATTTCCTCCTGTATTAAAAATTGTTAATGTTTTTCAGTTTTTTCGTATAACATGCAGTCACATTTCCATTTTGACAATTAGCTTTCTCCAATATTCTGTTCTTACTTTCTTATTCCTTTAAGGGGATTTATTTATTTCTACAATAATAACCCCCTTGCACCCATTCTTTAAGCTGTTAATGTTTGATTAATTATTAGAAATTGATTGGATTCCAACTTTCCTTTATGTAGTTTTTTGGTATGGATGATTGATTCAAGTTACTTTACAAGTTTTAATTAATTTTTGGGTAAATAATACATAGCAAGAGTAATTGTCATATTATTAAAATTTCGTCGTACGTATAATCGCTGGTTTGGTTATGTAAATGATCATCATTATCTTGATTATTGCACTACATTTTTTTAACTAAAGGGAAATAAACGTAGAGATTACATTAATTAATAATATTCTTAACCATTTGAGGTTGACGTATAGGAGGTTTTAAGGTAGGTAGGTTTAGTTTTAGATTCCATACGTATATTGGTTGCCTTCTTGTACCTTTGGATTGAAATTAACAAAGTTTAATTACTTATGGCTAATTACAACTTTAATCCATCCCTGACTAATTTATTTTAATGAGTCTATCTTTAAACTAATTAAATTGTTACCAATTGTTTGTGGTAATAAATTGTAGAATAAAATTGTGGGACAAAAACGAGATATAATAATGGCACGTTTAAAACAATACTAGAAAAACTGCTGAGTACGTTTAATCCAAAAGTAATTCACTAGTTACAATAAAAGCCTAAAAATTAATTAAAAACTCGGATTGCTATATAGGTTCTAAAAATTTGAGACCGTTTCTTGAATATCCTTTTTATTTTTTACCCTTAATATTCACAGAGAGACAGAGCCCATTTCCTCCGTTCTCTTGCGAGAAGGAGTGGGTGTGGTTCCTCTGCCAGCCCCCAATACGTATAATCGTTTTATTTTGTCAATTTTTTAAAATTCTTCCGTCCTATTTTTTGAATCCGGAGATCAACTTATGAATTAATATTTTCCCCTGATTTATTTTGGTGGAGGAGAGTCTATAGGAGAAAGTCGTTCGTCCTTCATAAGGGAGTCGTTACTCCCCGGGGAACTCCCATGCAGCCCTTTGTTCATCTGTTGATGTTGCTGTTGGAGCATCCCGGGTATCCCACCTAATCCCCCGAGTCCTCCAAGTCCCCCGAGTCCTGCCATCCCCATAAGGGCAGCCCCACCATCCCCATTCCCTAGACCGGGTAGTAGCCCCATCCCACCGGGTAGTAGACCTCCCATCTTCCCGTTCTCCATGTGTCCCCCACGATGACCATCTTTACCGGAAGTGATTGAGGAAGATGAGGATGAGCTTCCCCCGCTTGATGACCCATTAGAGCTTATCTTATCTGCGGGATGGTGGCTCTTATCTTTGTGTTCTCGGTCGCCGTCTCGATCCCCTCGGTCAGCTCCCTTGGAGGAGTCCCCTCTGGAGGACTTTTTGGGATGATCGTGTTCCTCCCTTTCTCTCCGAGCTTGTTCATTTATCTCTTTAACGGCCCGGAGCTCCTTTTTCAGTTTCATTCTTCGATTTTGAAACCATATTTTTATTTGGCGTTCAGTGAGACAAAGAGCGTGGGCGATTTCTATACGGCGACGACGTGTCAAGTAATGATTAAAGTGGAACTCTTTCTCCAACTCCAGAGTTTGAAATCGGGTGTAGGTCTGACGACCTCTGCGGCGTGGGCAACCGTTTGGACCTGTTGTCCAGCAATCCAAATCTGTAATTATGGAATACAGTTTATTAGTTACTGGAATTTTGCAGGTTTTATATTAAAAGCATGAGCGTAAGCGTACGCAAGATATCTTATCTGAATTTATTCGTAGATATATATTTACTGCTAAGTTAAACCTAAAAGAGCTAAAACGTTCCATTTATAACAACATTTTGATAACATTAAAATAGCATCAGATTACATAGAGAAATCCATGTCCCAGATTTTATAAAACTTTCACCCGCATTCTATCTACTTATTTTTTTACTTACTTCTCCGTCCTAATGCTAACTAACTTTATCTGTAACCACACCCTTTTAAATAAATAAAAAACTAGATGTAAAATAAATGTAAGCTCTTATCAACACTTATTTGCAGCTCAGAATACATGGGATAGTAGTAGTAGTATAGTAGTAGTAGTAGTATTAGCAGTAGTATAGTAGTAGTAGTATTAGCAGTAGTAGTAGTAGTTGTAGTTGTAGTAGTAGTAGTAGTAGAGGTAGTAAGTAGTAGTAGAGTGGTTGGTGAGTTTTTTGAAAGGCTCTTATCTATTTCTTACAGGTTTTACGACTTGAACAGAGTTTCCAAGAAAGTTTGACAGTTCTTATGACCAAGATAATTGTGTTAAGAAGTTGAGATTCAGGAGCCAGTTTCTCGTATTTAATTCCTCGCTTTTATTATTACTTCTACTACACGCCATTCTTCTTTCATCTAAAGCTATCTATAAAGTCCTCCATAATATTACTTCTTCACGATAAGTAGAGCTAGTGCGTATCTGAAATCTCATGCAGTAAAAACAAGCCATAGTAGTAGTAGTAGTAGAAGTAGTAGTAGTAGGTGTATGAGGGTAATAATAATATGCTAATCGAACTCGTGTTCTAATCTAAAAACTTTTTGGTCTATTCCGGACTTTCAAAGGGTTGGCTATCGCTTAACTTGGTGTTGCATAAGAAGAGTAGACGTAGAGGGGGATACAAATGCAGGTAGAGTTGAATTTAGGTTGAGTAAAGTATTCAAAAAGTGTGGATTTAATCTGCCTAAAGAGTTGGAATTATTGTAGGAGGAAATGAGATGACAGCTCCAGATAAACTTGGACAGTTTCTTAATTGAGTTTGGGATTTTTACGACTATTCGGGGGTGTCATCCACTACACTCCACTTCTCAGAATAATACTAATCTACTACTAAGATAAACCTCCTGTTATACTTTTAATATTCAGCAGAAAGTACAAAAGCTGGAATAAAGTGTCATTAATAACTACTACTACTACTACTTCTACTACTTGTACTATACTACTACTACTACTACTACTACTACTGCTACTACTACTACTACTACTACTACTACTTCTACTACTACTACTACTACTACTACCACTACTTCTAATAATAATAATAATAAAACTGATAAAAAATCCGATTAACTTTACAATATTTGCGTGCCAAATGTATACCCGGATAGGTATGTGCTTTTTTAATGGTATTGTTAATGTTACAGTCACCAACCTCTTGGCTGGATTTTAGGAAATTATGAGGCGTTGTTTAAAAAGCTCAAAATAACAATTAAAATATGCGCTTTAGTGAATAATTATGGATTGAAACTAATCAGGAAATGCATCAATTTGACCGCAGGATAATGTATGCTACATTTTTATTTTCCTGAGAAGTTTTAGTAGATCCAGACTGACAGTATCACAAAACCGTGTGTAACTCGAAATGTCACTTCAAAAAGTAACGAATCAACCAAAAAGACGTAGTACATTAAGGTAGTTCAGACTCTCATCCTCTTCCACTCTTTCTAATGATATCTATCCGTTTAAGCTCAGCTTTTGAGGTAACTAGCTCCCCTAATGAAAAGTCCAACTCTTTATCGTAATTTCTCAATAAATTGTCTACTTAAGTCCCAAGATAAAATTACCATTGAGCATTGACTAGTATGTGGAAGTAGTCTGAGCAGAGACTGGACAAGTGTAAGTGGTAATAAGTTGTGGTAATCGAGAGTGTGTCACCCCATTGAGTTGCATATGAATAGCCCTGTAATGATCAGAGATAAAGCCATGCCATGATTACGACGTCCCCTTCACCAAAAACTAACCAACCTAGCTAGCCTTTTTTTAAATAATAACAAAAGTAGTAACACGAGGATGACAGAGATCATATTTCACCACACGATCTCCTCCACCATTAACGAGTTTTATGGAGGGTTATTGTTATTATCCCGACTCACTAGGTCTACTCTTTGAGATAGAATCATCCCCACACGATATCTACAACGAGGCAACCTTGACATTTATTCGGAGAATGGGTTCCTAGAGAGATAGGTTCTATTCTTGGCTGATTAACAACAAGTTCTTGAGGGAAGGAGAGGGACAGGGGAATTTATATTCAACTTTACGAATATTATTGTATGGAATGGAGTGACCAATGAGAGTCTCTCTCTCTCTAGTATGATCTACCCATTAATCATCTTAAGAAGGAATACTAAGAAAGGTCTCTTTTTGTTGGACAATACAAGTCATTTACTCCACGTCCTGACTGAAGTGCTGGAAATCTTGGGATTTTAAATTCCTTAGGGATAGAGTATTTTATATTATTTATACAATCTAATCTTGGGATCAAAATGGCCCTTATAATCATTATCACTTTGTAGATACCGTTAACTACTACTACTACTACTACTACTACTACTACTACTACTCCTACTTATACTACTACTGCTACGTCTACTACTACTTCATCTACTACGTCTACTACTACTACGTCTACTTCTACTACTACTACTATCTTACTACTTATACGGTTTATAACCCCTACTTCTACCACTACTACTACTCCTGCTCTGCGTGTTCACCACTCCTGATTCTATTGCTTATACTACAACATTTATTACGTTAGCTACTACCCGAAATGACCCAAGATAAGAAAGTTTAGTGGACAATGTAATCTGGGATTTGACACGGTAAATCGCTTATGATTTCATTGAAAATTTATGGTTACTTTGGTCTATGGCGGAATAGGTGATAAATAACGGGTAGGATGATCAGCTTTGTACTTTTCTCCCTACTTCTTTGGGTATTATTATCCAAAGGAGGAGCAGTATGGCCGAGTAAGCCATTAGGATTTCTATTTACTTTGAGAAATCCCTCGTTATACTTCTTGTAGATTATGTATTAATGGCTGTAGCTTGGTTGGATGTATTGATCGGAATGGAATCCATGTCGGCCATTATGTGGCGTGACTTAACAAGCCATTTACGAACATTAACCACGTCTAACTTATTTATTACTTCTTTTATTATCAAACCTTTTTTAAAAAAAGAAGGAAATAAGGAGAGAAAAATACTTTTTAATACTCCCTGAATTTATCTGAAATGGAAATGGAGATTTTGTTATTTAAGTAAACAGATACGTTTGTATAAAACTCGGTCCTTAATTTTTTCATAAGAAAGAGGATACTGGGCGAAAGTTAGGCCCAGAATATTCAAGATAATGAGGCACTAAAAAGGTTCAAGTATGCAAAATTGCTCCAAAACAGAAATTTAGCTACTAAACCTTCATTAAGAATGTAGGTTTCTTGCCTTGAAAATAGCACTAAAGGCTAGATTGGTTGTAGATTATTGGAAAGTGTAGTTAAAAAAGCAATAAAGGCCCAAAACTAGCTAGAGAATGGGTGTTTGAGAAAAGCAGTGCAAATATATTAACAAGTATTCGTAGTAGAAGTAGTAGTTACCGAGGGGAAAGGGGATTTAGGACGATAAAGCCCGTGTAACTGAACTTTGTCACGAATCCTTCAACGAAAGTAATGGGATTTGGCACGGATAAAATATTAACACTGTAGTTCTCCTGCATCCTCAACCATTAGCCGCTCACTGCGCAGTGTTGGACATAAAATTAGAGCTTTTATAGTCGCAAAATCTTGATAAGAAATGGTAAATTAGAATGTCCGATTAACCCAGCAGTGGTGGAAGTTCCTGCTGACCATTGAAGAGTAAATTAAGCTGGAGAAAGGCCAATCGATTATACTTCCAGGAGGCGAAATAAATATTAGTTTAGCTACTAGATTTTTACTACAGATTAGCTTGTGCAATTAAGGTTTACGTTTTATGGGAATTATTGCACTTTGGATGGAGTAAAACGGATTCTTTTACTTTGTGGTGGATTTGCAGAAATCAACGTAGAATGTTAAGCTTTCCATCTAAACACTTGGATTTTAAAAGGCTGCTTTCAAAATATTTTTTTCTACTTATCCAAAGCTTGAAATTGCTCAATTTATAAAGGTTAAATGACTTTATAGTTTTTGAAAATACATATTTCGTAGCTGAACAACGCAATTTGTAAGCATATTTCCATTTTAATCTAAAATGGGAGGAAAAGATAGCTTATGAAAACTACATAACAGAGGAACCACAGCTAAAAAGTAATTCATACCAATCTGTAGCACTTTAATATTTAAAAGAAACCCTCGTATCTTTCTAACGACCATTTTATGCTCAACTAGAGATCTAAATTGTTATGATGAAGTATAAAAAATTAATAAAAATTACTACCAGAAAGAGAAACAACTCAAATCTCACGTAAAGTGATGGATGAATAAATAATAAAATTACTACCTGACGCTCATTCATCAACCTTGTAAGTTAACTAGCCCCTCGATTTGTAAAAATAATACTACTACAATCTAAATAGCTTTGTGTAGGAAACCTTTCATTTCCTTGAGATATAAACCAAACAACAGGGAAAAGGTTTATAAAACACTTGTTTATTTAACAGTTTGATTATAATTTTCGAGGGTTGCTAAATATCCAATCTTTAACCACAATTTCATCGATGACATGAACTGAATTCATTCACCTGCTAATCCTTTACCGTTTTTATCCTGTGGTTTCCTTTTTACTATTTATTTTAAACTAACCCGTTTTCACAGCTTTATGTTTTTTACTCTAGAATTCGTGGCTTTGGTGGTTTACATTTTGAATTTATAAAGTGTCTGTAAAGCTTTAGCCAAATGGCGTCATTGGATTTACTCTTTAGAGTCAAACTGTTTTCATGGGAAGTGACTTCCGATCTACTGTCATTTACCTCTTTTGTTCAAATTAATCAAACCAATGTACCATAAAGTGGTTGAACCAAATCAGAATTCCCAATACAATCACCAGTTTGAGGTTTCTTATTGTGGAAAAAATGGATTGTAAAACGCAGAGAAATTTTTTTCAAGGCAGAGATAGATAGATAGATGTTTAATTTTTTACCTATCTATTGAAACGTTGTAGGGTTTAAGGACATTTAATGTTTTGAACGAGTTTAAATTCTTGTCAATGCATCCTGAGAAATACCGTAAAAATGTCGTCAACAAACAAAAACCATACGCCTATTGTTCCACGAGTAAACGATACAGATTTATTAAGAAATATTGCAAGCTTTTTTGGTAAAAACTGTGGCTTTTCTTATGTAAAAATAAGCCGTTTACAGGATTTAAGTTGTTCTTCCTTCCCAAGGACCACTTTTCTCCATTTTGTTGAGTTTATATTTAGAAACTGGCAGAACTCTATCCCCTTCTTCCTATTATTTAACGTTGGTCAGATGGTAATAAATTGTGCGATTATTACTTGGGTAGACAAAGTTGTATTGGAAGGATATGGTTATGTAAATGTGAAACATCCATCGGATTTGGACGACGGATAACAACCAAAGAAAATTGAGAAGAAACGGCCGAGTTTCCTCTTGGTCGTTTGGACCATAGTCATGCCCCATAGAAATTGACCATTTACATCTCTACAACCAAAAATCAACCGCATTGAGGCCGAACCCTTCGTGTGCTAACTTTATGAAGATTTTAAAATACCGTTGTCTGAAGTTTCGTCCGGGGAGGACGATAGAATTTTTATGTTTTTCAGGTGAAGTTGTCGATCTCTGAATCTTCCAATTAATTAAAATCCTTCAATTTCCGTAAGCGGTATCGTAATTTCAAAGTCAAGCCAAATCCTTCCTTAAAAATACATTTCTGCCAGAGATTAAATTTTTAAAACGAATTTAGCATTTAAAATTCATCACAAGAAGTTTCCCTATAAGTTTCCAACCTATTTCGCTTCAACTGGAACTTACAACTATAATTCTAGTAAGGGGATTACAGACTTGATGATGATAACCGTTGTATTTATTTATGTAAGGGCCGAATGTCATGAACATGAGCCATCAGCCGTGTAGTTCTGCTTCATAAAAGCAAATCACATCCATCCCTCAATAATAATAATACTACAAACTCTGTTTATCGTCGAGAGTACAAAGTCCCAGGCGTAGTTTCTGGAGTAAGTTAACTGGAAATAAATCTGAGCCGGACAAAAGGAAATGAGTGGACATAACTACAAAACTTTCATAAGAAAGTTCACAAAAGCAGCAGTTCTTGCTCTTTTACAGAAGGTTTCTTACGAGGAATAAATAAAGTGGAGGCAGTTTGAAACGGAGTAGGAAATGCTGGATCACGGTACAGTTCACTTTTTCCCCATTATTGTAAAGCTTTAATGGACTGTGAGAGACATAAAATACCATGTCCAATCCCATTCTACTACTACTACTACTACTCTCTGCGTGTCAATTTTTATTACTCCCACAACAACAGCTACTACTACTACTACTACTACTACTACTGCTTTCTACTACTACTACTTCTACTAGCTCTACTACTACTACTTCTACCACTACTACTAGTACTTCTACTTCTACCACTACTACTGCTGCTACTACCACTACTACTACTACTACTACAACTACAACAACTACTACTACTACTACTAGCTCTACTACTACTACTACTTCTACTACTTCTACTACTACCACTACTACTTCTACTACTACTGCTTTCTACTACCACTACTTCTACTACCTCTACTACTACTACTACTACTTCTACCACTACTACTAGTACTTCTACTTCTACCACTACTACTATCTACTATTCATATTGTTCTGAAAGAAAACAATGCATAGAAATTATATCTGCGAATTGTAGTGATAAAAATACCCTTCCAAAACATGATTCTGACTTCATGCACATCTCAAAAAACTAAATTACCTACTATAAATTAGTGGATTGTTTTAAAATTCACGAACAGAAACAGAGTAAACCTAAAAATAGAACTGTAGAATAATCGTATGCATTCTGTGCTAATAACTTGTGTCAATGAGTAGGGGAGACTGAAAGGCAAAGATTTGATTAATTTTTTGATGCAAGAAATGCACACACAAAAGGTTTACATTATATACAAAACTAAATGTAATAACTAAACATGTTATTAGACAGTAAAAATTATTACTTATAACTACTATTTTGTAGACATTAAACTCGCTTCGGTTTCGTTTAATTTCCAACCTCGTTTATCAGTTTCATACACACAAAATCGTAGACGATTGATTGCTAAACTGTGAAAATGAATACTGAATTCTATAATAATTATTTATTTAGGCTTTGACCAAGAAAGATGTAGATACTGGAAAGTGTACTGAAGTAAGAAGAAAGGAAATAAAATACATAAAAGTTTCATGCTTAATAATAAATAAATATAGAGGGTTTAGTGCCAACGATTTTAAAAATAAATACGATTACGAATCTAGTAGTCTTTTCTTTGGTGGTTTTTTATGCTATTATCTTTTCCACACATTTTGTACATGTCCAAATGTTTCGACAAAATTGTATTTGTAATGACAATGGATAGTTTATACTGTTAAAGGATAGGATATTTGATTACAACTGGAACTGTCTAATAATTATCTAACTCTTAATGGAAATGCTAACTAATGTACTGATTTTCCTTTTCTTCCTACGTGACCTGATATTGAGATGAATATGACTTTATCACATATTATAATATCATTGTCACCCCAATAAATCATTGAATTGAATTGAATTGAATTGATCCAATTAACCTGCTCTTCTATCCAACGGATAACTTACTATAACTATGTATAGGATTCCCGTATTTCCCGTTTTAATCCCTCCCCCGGATTAATTCCCCTTTCAGTTTAATTCCCCCTACCTTTCTTTTTTTTAAAGGCCTATCTGGTCTATGTTAATAGAATGTCAAATTGTTCCTTCGAAGTAATAAAGCCCCAGGGGAATTAAAACGGGAAATACGGTAGTTACAGAGTGTTGCAAAATTACCAAAATCCTTACACTTTTTTCTATACATTTCCCAAATATACTCTAAATAATGATAATGTGCCCGTTGTATTACCACCTTAATTAATTCCCTAAATTTGTTTTAAATCTGTTTTAAAATTATAAAGTATTTTGAGTAAATAACACCCTTTTCTTGGTCCTTTCCACCATTTTGCTTCAGAATATTGTATAGCCAACCTGTCTTTCGCTTTACTCATAAGTTTATGCAGTATTTTATGGGTGTAAAGTCTGTTGTATGTTCTTTCTTATGATAAAGGACTAAAGTATTTCCTCTATTTTATACTAATATTAATCAGAAATAGCTGATTAGGAGTTGGAGGAAGGAGCCGTTCCCGCACGTCATTCTCCCATATCTCTAATTAACTCCAGACTCCCCTACCTACCTACCTACCTACCTTCCTCAAAAAAGTACAACATATATGAATTCATATTCATTTACTCCTTCCCTAATAATAATCCTGGCAAACACGTATCAGTTTTACTATCCTTGTTAATTAATCACAATACCTGTAATTAACTATCCATCATAATCATCATCTACACAATGTTTATATTTAAAAATCCCCTTTTACTTCCCATAAAAAACATCCGTAGTAGTATCACCTTAGTAAAAATATGCCTGAGGAGAACAACCCGTACCCATTTCTATTATCATTACATGGGCTATCTATGTCTACATTAATATTTAGCCCACCCATCCAGAAACGCAAGTTAGATTTATTCTTTAGATTTATTATGTTAGTTAACTAATTAGCTCTGCATATCTTTCCTTGGTTCTTTGTACTTTATTAAAGTTTATAATATTGATGCAAAATATTCTACATGTTCAATGATATTTATACTTTTAAATTGTAGTAGAATGTGTAGTCAGAAATAGCTAGGTTGTAGCTCGATTTTTTCATGGAAATGGGCGTGGAAGTAGGATTTTAATTTACGAGAAAGGGTTCATTTTGATGTGTTATTTCCTCTGCAGTTTTTCTGGATTGGAACTCTTCTGGCTCCTTCTTGAGATGGGAATAATGATTTTATTATAATTATAAAGGGAATTAGGTTTTAGTCGGTCGTGGTTGGGTGGAAGGGCTGGTTGGATCCAGCCACTGCACGATTAATAAATATTAAAGTAAGCATAAAGTAAAATGGAGAGTCACGTTCCTATCTACTCTCTTTCATATTATTAAAAAGTAGTAGTAGTAGCAGTAGTAGGTAGTAGTAGTAGTAGTAGTAGTAGCAGTAGTAGTAGTAGTAGTAGTAGTAGTAGTAGATGTAGATGCAGTAATAGTAGTCCTGGAAGTGGTAGTAGTTGTTTCAGAAGCAGCAGGGGCTTAAGATAAATAACATTTTAAATTCCATTACATTTGCATTAAATGATCCCATCTCAACCCTTTTTCAACGATTATGGCAGAATTCATGGAGGAATTATACAAAGACCTACCAGGCCGAACTACCCATCCCTTCTCCATCTAACCACTTTCTTATAAGGTTAAAATGTAGGAACTCCTACATCTCTTTTGTCTTCCTATCCCAGTTTTTATTATTCTGGCTAATATCCCTATCCTATCATCACAAAACTAATTCCTTACTCTCAAGAAGAAGACTCTTTTAATGACTCACTTTAATCTTACCAATTAAACTCCACGAAATTTGCTAAATGCACAACTCCCTGCGCCCAACGTTTTTTTAACAGGCTTAGTCATCTTCCTCCATTATACGATACATATCCATACATAACAAATTGAGGACTATGCTGAATTTAGCGTAAAAATGCCATAATAGTTGATACAACGGAGTCACAATTTCAGTTAAATAAATCAAATAAACCTTTTTAAAACCCTGCTTTAATTATATTTTAATTGAATTAAAAAACAGCCCCTGCGGTAATAAATTCGGGTTAAATAATTCTGTCGGTTGCATAAGGAATGTGACTAAGTTAAAAAGGGAGGAAGTAGGGTTTATAGAATTATAATTTAATCTAATCTAGTGGAGAGATACGTAAGAACCAACAAACAATAAAATGAAGAGAGTGACTAGGAAATTGATTAAACTTCCCTTTTTATGCTCGTAAAATGGTTCAATAATCCGGGTATTTACTCAAGGGATCATACCTCCAGTACTACAACAAGTACTAACAGGGAAGGATAAACTATCTTTATCAAATTAACTTTAAAGTAAAAAAATACTAGAGATTAAGTCCAGATTTTATTAGTAGAATGGAACTCGGGGAAATAGTAAATACAACTAGGTCTACATACTTTGTAAAAAGTTTAGCTATCTAATCCAATTTTATTTCCTGTAAAAGTCCAAATAAAAAATAAAGGAGTTAATTAAATTTTCCAAAGTGGAGTTTTATGTTCTTTTGGAACAACAATTGGTGTGGAGTTTGGGTTTACAGGGAGTTTTGCCCTTTTATTATAACCTTCATATATATGACTCATCTAAAATATTACAGCCTTCTTCAAGTTGTACTTGAGGTTTTACAAAAAGGGCTAATATGCTTCCATTGTTGGAATTATGGGGTACATAGATATCTGCTACAAATTCTCAGATCACTAAGTTGCGAAGGGCAAAATACTAATACCCGGATCGGTTAATTGAAGTCCACTAAATTTAAAGTGCACAGTTGTTACATAATCGCAATTCCCAGTATCTAAATCTCACCTTAGTTGGTTTCGTATACCGTATTTCCGAAAATAACTCGTTGCTTTAATAACTCCCCCCTCTAAATGCTTCCCCGGGCGGAGTTTCCCCTGTTAAAACTTACAACTCACCCTATTTTATTTTACTTCAGCATTTTTCAATTCAAAAAATAATTCCCCAGAGAGTTAATACTGAAAATGGGTTATTTTTGGAGTAAACCCAATTAAAAATTAATTCCAGCTCCCATCATCCTCTCTTCCAACTTGTGTATAGATATTGGAAGAGATAGTTAGAAGTGGAGAAGTCTGAGGAGCAAGCTAGTATAAAATGTCACATAAATAGGAGGATCTTACAACCCATCCGATCCTTCTAAGAATACAAACTAACCTTACTTCTACACACTTCTGCTACCCATTTACTACTACTGCTTACTCAAAGATACTCTTTTAGCCAATAATAATTATATTTAAAGGTCTTCTTGGCCTATAGAATACAAAATGGAATGGCAGAATGTTCAGTTTTCAGTTAATCTAAAAAACATAACAAGGTTAGAACAAAAGGAAGAGGCGATCTTTCTCAACACAACACATTACTGATTTAAATACCAGATAAATAATGGAGTAATTATACAGCAAATTTATAAAGTTAAATATTTCAAAGCCCAGTTCCACACTTTAATTTTTCGAGGACAATAACTCTAAAAATAGCTTAGTATTTGTTTATAAAAGAAAGGGGCTGGGGTTTAAGGTGAACGGGGAAAGTAAATCAGAAATAGTCAATTTAAATTCTTTGCACTCGATCAAGGGTTACGAGTGAGTAGGGAATTTGAAAGAAGCACGTACATTTTATACAAAACTGGAGTTATTCCACTCAGGATGGGTCTCTGTTGACATTACAGGAGGAGGGTCGTAGTAGGACTCTGTGTATCTCTTTGAGGTAGAAATCCAAAGGAATGGTTCATTTGGTTTAAGAGGATGACACTCCTTCCTATGGTGGAGTAAAGGGAATAGTAAGTCTCAATCGCTACCTTAAAACCAAATCCAAACCAAATCCACCTCTACAAACTTATACTAGGTATACTGTCATATTTATCCTCTCCATTCCTTGGAGTATTCCTTGACTAATGTCAGTCCCTTCATTCTTATTCCTACTCTCATCCCGTACAAACTGCGAGATAAAAAAAACCCACAGAAGCTTCAAAAGGGCCGTATTGTTTTGATTAAAGATCAAAAAATGAATGGCAGTATTTCTTGTACCTCCTTCTGTTAATATGGAGCGTTAAGGAGCACTAATTTAGTTAGCATATCATATACTGGAACGGAACCCAGCTAGTTTTCATGATTTACCAAGTAAAACTTGCTAGATAGAAATTAGGTGTTAGACTTCCAACGCCCAGTATTAAATTGGTATATTTTCATAAATAATATTAATATATAGATTATCATGGGCTTCTCATATATTGCTACTGTCAATTACAGAAGTTGTTTGTAATCATAAATTGTACAAGTAATTCCAATCTTCCGTTAAAAGTTGGGTTTAATTAAAAAACAAAGCTATAGAAAGCCCGTAACTAACTCTCTTGAAATAAATAAATAAATATATGCAGATCCGCCTTCATGATTTGGTATAATTATCCCTACCACATTTATTAATCCTTCTTGTTAAAAACCATAAAATAAAGTTGAGAATACTTCCCAAAATTCCAGTGGTTACTCCCCTTTCCCTTCCAAAAGGGAGCTTTCTCTGTAAAAATTCCTGTATTTCTTGCACGTATAAAATGTGGGTAGGAATGCTTGGGTTATTTGTAGCGTTTGATCTGGAAGCTGTACTTTGATGTTATAGGATGGAGGACATTTGATGCATTGAAATCGACCCTTTATCATCACAACTCCTTCAGCCACTTTCTCCACACAAAGCGTAGTTGGGATTCTAAGGAAAGGCCCGTAGTTGTTAGATAGGAAAGACTGTAACTATAACCCTAACAAATGGCCACAACTACCCGTTCCGAACATTCCTCCAACCTCTACCCTCCCTCCCTACTTACATTACTTTTAATATTAGTACAACTTGTCAGGGCCGAAATACTCCCGTTCCTCCTTGGAATAACTCTGACATGAATTTGTTCGGGGTTTTCCTTTACCCGGTTCCGGGTGTTACGGAGCCTGGATTGAATGTTGGGAATAAGAGGATGCCATAGAAGTGTGTAATATCCATAGCCATTCCCATTAGATTTTACATTCTGCAAGAGCATGATGGCTATTCTCCTAGCTAAACTTACTTTCCTTAGCTTTACGGGAATGGTTAGGTTGGGTGCTTCATACGGAGATAGATAGATTACAACTGCGTCCTTTACAGGCTTAGGCTCTTCTCCATTTACAATCCCACATTTATACCAAACTTTTATAACAGTTTTTTTTATCAAACCACGCCCATGCTGCTTTTACAATAATTTTGAACCTAACGTGAAGTCCACTTTCTTAATCTGTACAGAAAGTTGCATTATGCAGTTCACGTAACTTCGAAAGCTTCGATTAGCTTATCTACAAATAAATTAAATAAATAATGGCTGTACTAATTAATTACAGGCATTTAAAGTCAGACAAGATTGGAAAAAAACTATTTTAAATTTATAAGAATTACAATAGCTTATAATTAGAATTGACAGATTTTCTTGTATCTTACAATTATGCTTACCGTATTTCCCGAAATAATGCCTCCCCCCCCCCGAAATAATGTTCCCAGGTATAATGCCGAATGGCCAATCGGGGTTTGAAAAAATAATTCCCTACCTTGGAATAATTCCCCACTCCGCATAATTCCCCACTCCGGCTTAGTGTCTCATGGCAAATCGAGGTTCGAAACAAAAATTTCCCTGAGGCATTATTTTAGAAAATACGGTAGCTTTTGTAAGGCGAGATACTTGCAACTCCTTTCAAACTAGCCAAAAAGTTAAAAACTGTACTAAAGGTTTTAATTGGTGTTGAATAATGTGAGTCGTTTAAAAGATTCCGCAAAAAATGCATAAAAATGACTAATTTTTAAACTAGAGAGAGAAGCAGAACTATAGCTCAAAGACATTTCCTTAAACCCCTTAAAACCTCCAGAACCCTCGTCCAGGGCGTTTCCAAACTAAACCTGTTCCAAGAAGAAGTAATAAATGGGAAAGGGTATAAATGCTTTTTAGGATTATGGCACTGAGCCAAATGGAGAGGATGAGAATTGGATTTATGTGTACAAAAATGTCAGAAATCGGCATGCAAATGGGACTCACCCAAAGCACCAACTCCAAACACCCAAAAATACCCTCTAAAAGTATAAACTACCCGAGTGCGTAATTCTGCAGTGAATACATCCCTAATAAAACTACAAGTTACTCATTCCAAAGAATCTGAGCACTGAAACTTACATCAAACTCCCAATCGGATATTTACCACTAACAGCCACAACAAAATACTCGGCCAAAATGGAAATACAGGGTAGCCCGGAAAAAAGTCAGTATACTCCTCTGCTGTACTTACAAAATTAGAAAATGTCTAAAACTCTCCGTCCAAATTTTTTAAAAACCCTAAATTTATAGAGTTATCCACAGAATAATTTACATTATTTAATTTCTCTACCCTTTAAAAAAATACTTCCCCTTACTCTAATTTTGAATTTGAGTAGCTCCTTTATACAAATGAATACTAAAATGTATAATGTAAAGTATCCACTCTGAGCAGGAGGATCTCTTAGCTGAGCAATCATCATGTCATCATCATCAGGTTAAATCTGTGTGCAGTATTTTCTGTAATAACAAGCGTGACATTTTGACTAAAATTAAATCCGGTCTAGGTAGGATGGTTGTCTGTGGAACTGTCAAATGTCAGTTAGTTTGATATTTTTACAAGTAGGGGCCATGTTCCTAAAGAGAGAGATGAACCGACAGAAACGGCCGTGTCATCAATTCCAGACCTTTTCAAAAGTTTCTAACGAGCACTCTTCTCCTCATCATCCTTCAACTAACATACCTACTACTCTACTAATATTTAATGTCTGCAGAAATCTACCATCTACTATTTTTTAATATTAATATCTCAGGGGCACACACAATTCAATGTACGAGTTGAGGATGACAAGTCGGAGATTATGGAAACGGAATCAAAATAAATCCAGTGGAAGTCTGGGCGATGCAGTATTAGAAGAATTAACCAAAATGCAATGCAAAATCTATAAAACAAAGTGTGGAAGTACACAATATATTTTAACACTGAAACTATTTCAATCAAACCTATCAACCTCACTGGATATAATAATCGTGTATATTTTGGAGAAATAGATATCTATAGATAAAAGTTAGATAAGCTAGGCTGAAAATTACACTCCTGGATGGCCCTTTTAACATTACATACTTTTTTAACGTGCTTTATGGAAAACATTCAAAGCTTATGGATTCCTACTTAAGGGTGGACGATGTAATAATCTATGATTTTATACTATTTCTTTAGTAGTAGTAGTAGAAGTAGTGATAGTAGTAGTGGTAGTAGTAGTAGTAGTAGTATAAGTAGGAGTAGTAGTAGTAGTAGTAGTAGTAGTAGTAAGTAGTAATGATAATAATATAATGTTGTTTGGTGGTGAAGGAGGTTATGAAGGGAGTTTAAATCATGCTAGTTGGCTGTAATAGCCTGTCCAAATCACCTGCAGATGTTCCTCACTCACAATTTTTTTATACATACTCCATCCAGTAATAATCCTTAGTATTTATTACTTCTTTTACTTACAACTTCCATATCCACACAACTTTTTCCACCAAACAAGACAGAAAAACTGTATAGAAAAGGCAACAAAGTCTGCCTCTGCATATATGAATCTTTTCCAACAAAAATAACCTATAGAATTACGTTAGAAGAGAACGAGCGAGACACGATCCTGGATTCCCTAAGGAGCTGTTGTTTTTTTTTAAATATTTTTTTAACGAAAAGATATTTAGTTAACGAGATATTTCCTACAAGATGTAAAACATCCATTCAAGTTACTTATATTTCTTCAGTTAATGGGTAGAATTGCTTAATTATCGCGCATAGAACGCCGAGTGCAACCCCGATATGTGTAAAAGTTAAATTAGAAGAGGGACAAAACTTTGTAGATAATTCCCAAGAAATCTTAAAATCCGAGTGAAATACAGCTAAAATGGGATAGAAGATTAAGGAAGAGCTTAAGCTTTAGTTTCTATTGTTAAGGGATCCCTGAAGGGCCTTAACCCTTGAAGGGCAGACATGGAATTAACCCAGCATGGGCTAAAACACCGCCTACAGCTCCTCTCTATTCTTCAACAGTTTTAGAGGCTTTAGTCTGAAATTTCCAATGTTAACATCCCAAATCCAATCCAATCTTTCCCTGAGATCGTTTCCATTCCAACTTCCCAAAATAACAAATGGTAATAAAAGATAGATTCCTTACACTTTATCCCATTCGATAAAGTAGTAAAAGTAACACGGAACGAGATGAATCATCCGGCCCAAGCTTTATATCTACTTTCTTGTAATAAAACTTACTAAAACCTGTAACAATACTCAATAAAGTGTAGGTTTATCTCTTGTCTATACTCCGCGGATTACTCTCTCTGAGCTTTCCTATTCTTATTTAAAATATCTACAGCGCAAAGTTAAGTACTTTCTGATAAAAATTAACTCTATAGTTAGATCTAAAAAAAATCCATACCCCGAGAGTTTCCGGCTTTATTATTTTTTTAAAAATTAGCTTGGCCATTTTTACCAATGAATTTTTTATAAAAACTCCTAAAAACCTCTGAAACCCGGAGGAGTTCCCTGTACCAAAATTTACGACTAAAAATAAAATTTCCCACTTGAACGTTTTTCAGTAAGGAAGTTAGAAGAGTGTAAATCCGTTTGAATAACTTTTTCTTGAGTAATAATACTGGACTCTGTATTTTATATTTTAGTCTTTAATCATCCCTCACTTCATCTTACTACCTCGTAGAGTTAAATCCACACATGAGATCAGAAGGATTTTATAATTCCAAGTTAACTTTAGTAGGAGATGAATGCGAGGAATATAAAAAAAAGGGATAGTTTATTTCTATGAAAAGGTTGAATGGTGAGAGAGATTTGTTCAAAGGGGATTGTGCCGCTGATAGTTAATAAAATCCGTGGATCCAACCTCTTAAAGGAGCCGATTTACATTCTATTAAACAAATTATATTCCGTCATCCATCACTTCTTGTAGTTAACTAACTTTACAATAAGCAACAGTCAACTATAGTCCTACTACAAAAAGCTTAATAGCTAGACAATAAGCCGCGGCTTATTTATGATAAAAGTATGTTTTGAAGCATGATTAACATGGAAGAGATACCCCTCTTTAACATGCAAGGGTAGCATGCGGCTTAATTAGCGGGCGGCCTATTGTCGAGGAATTGTAGTGGTAGTAGTAGGAATCGTAGTTGTAATAGTAGCAGTAGACCTACTCTAACCATTACAACATTGGTAGCAGCATAAGCATAGGGATTTGTAGTATTGGTGGAAGTAGATAAAGCAGTGCCAGCAGTTGTAGTATAAATCACAGTGACAGTAGTAGTAGTAGTAGTAACCTGCTATTTTTTAATACCTTTCTTCAATAGCATTCTTATTCACGTGTCATACAACTTAGTAGTAGTAGTAGTATTAGTAAGTAATTTATTTGAGCTTTAAAAATGTATCAAGTTCTTACGAAACCTCCCAGTATAATTTATTTTATCATTTATATAGATCAGTTAATTAATTGATACTCAATAATACTGATCAATAATTTTTGCCATTCTGTAAGTCTACAAAATACCTCTGCACTATCTTTCCTTCCAAAACGTACTAACTAGATATCTTCATACCTAGAGTGAGTATAACTAATTTTTAGACCTGGTTTCTTCAAGGTTAATGCTATAGAAAGGTTTCTAAAGTAAGGTACGGTACAAGTAATAGTGCTGGTATGCCTGTTTTAATGTAAAATTCACGGCCAGAATTCTAATGCATTATTACTTCTCATAATTTTCTCATAAAGTGTATAAAGGGAGTGAGTGCAGTAAGGAACATTTTATTTCATTCTTTGGGGGATTTAGTGTAAAATTATTATAGTAAAAGGGAGTCAGAAGTTGTGGACGAAGTCTGAAAGTTGTAGTAACTAAAAGGAAGAGGGAAATAAAGTAAGACATAATAATAATTCTTGAGCTTATGATCGTTAAGTTGGACTGCTTTATGGAACTAAGAAAGAGTTAGGGTTAGTGCATTCTTTACAAGTTACTCTCACCACTCCCACTTCAGAAACATTACCTACTACTACCACTACTACCACTACTACTACTACTACTGCTAGTACTGCTACTACTACTACTACTGCCACCACTACTACTATTACACTACTACTACTACTACTACTACTACTACTACTTCCACCACTACTACTATTACACTACTATTACTACTACTACTAACACTACTACTACTACTACTACTACTACTACTACTGCTAATACTACTATTTCGTAATTCGTAATAGAATAAGTATCGTAACTATTGCAGAGGTGCTATAAACTAGGTTGGTTTGGCATAAGTAAGAAACTTTGTGATGAAGAGGAATTAAAAATAAAATAATA
This sequence comes from Hydroisotoma schaefferi, assembly GCA_034682405.1. Taxonomy (NCBI): domain Eukaryota; kingdom Metazoa; phylum Arthropoda; class Collembola; order Entomobryomorpha; family Isotomidae; genus Hydroisotoma; species Hydroisotoma schaefferi. The sequence continues at coordinate 20,308 of JAQFZX010000445.1, read as the reverse complement.
ATGAGATGGTTAATCGTATTATTTTTTAACAACGAAGATTCTAATAATCTGACAAAACTACCGTAAACAGTTTAAAACCAACAAATTAGGCATTGATTTTTAATCTCTTTTTTGCTTTAATTTACGGTGGAGCAGAATATTAAGGTTATAAAATAACAAAACAAACCAGTCTTGAAGTTATGAAAAAAACCTTAAAACGGATACGTTACAAAAGAGTCAAACGTCAAAATAAAATTACGTTCAATTTTTTAATAAGCACAGTATGTCAGATGTAGAAATCTTTACTATGGATAGAGTTTTACATAGTTGTAAATTAATAGTTAGATAATGACAATCTCAATAAAATTTATTAAAAGTTAAACTAACGTAATCCTGCGTCAATATAGATACAAAAGACTGCTACTGCAATATGTATTAAAGTGATAGTAAATTTTCAATTAATTGCCGTAGTTTAATTAGAGAAAGTTCTCTAAGACTTGCTACCCAAACTATACGACGGAGGGAAAGGGATATAGGAAATTGGAGTTAAATCAGCTTCAGAGTTATTTAGTGACAGTTGAGGGATTTTACTTTCTTCCAGGAGAGAAAGAGTTTATCGGGTAATTTAGACTTTGGTTCTTTCAGATCTGAAACTGAGTTTTGTTCTATAAAATCGTCTCCTAAATTTCACCTTTCCCAAATCCCACCCAACCAACGAACGACCACCTCGCCCTCATTTCCCAGTGGGTGGGGCTGCCAACTTTCCCCATTGAACTGCCCGAGTAGTGGGGGAGGAGGGGTGGTGGGATCTCTATAGCCACGTCTATAGGATCCTTAATGGTCGGGGGAAACTTCTGTGGTCGACATCTCCATCCTCTCTCCAAAGATTTATTTCTTTAATAATATCTTCACTTTCAGCACAAATCCCATCTACTTTTAAACTAACTGAAAACAACTCAGGATTTAGGTTGTCGCAGGATCAGCATCTTTCCTTTAATACCCGCTTAACAGCTATCCCCACCCACTCTCTCTCTCTCTCTATTACCTATTCCATTTAATAACTTTTTCCTTTATGGAATAAATACTGCAAATCGGGGAAGTGAATGCGTTTGCGAAAAACACGCAAGCTATACTAAGATAAGGTTTCAATTCTTGGGAATTAATTCAACAATCCTGAACACATTTCTCTTGGCATATTTTTTTTATCTGTCAACAAGGAATTATTCCTGGAACGATAATATATATTTCCAGTTATTATTTCCACTTGTGATTTTATTCCCGATGATAAAAGAGACTCGTCTCTTCTCGAAACAACTTGACAGGCCATTAACTCCCCCAATTTCGCCTTGTTGTTTAACCCCCGTAAAAACCATATTGAAACTATCAATAATATACCAATCTCTGAAATGCCAACAAACAATTTCCCCTCACATTACTACACACACAATCCAAATACCAACAGGGGCCATCAAAACCATTATAGCCCTTCTTTACTAACTCTACATCTCCAGTACTATAGTGGTAGTAGTCGTAGTAGTAGTAGTTGTAGTAGTAGTAGTAGTAGTAGTAGTAGTAAGTAGTAGTAGTAGCAATAGTAGTAGTAGTAGTAGAAATAATACTAAGAAACACCGAATACCCGTAAATCTCCCAGTAAAAGTAATCCCCGAAATAGAAATAGGATATCTTCCGTCTAAAATATAAAAGTAGAACCGGGGTCTCCCCTTCCTTCCAACTTGAGAATAATAATAGAGCCATATGTCTCCAAACTAATGACAATTTCATGGTATCTCCTCCATTGCCCTTGGAACAAGTAAAACTTTAACATGCGAAAGGACGACCTTTCCTTTACTTTCTAAAAAAATAAATTGCCTCGTTCATTTTGATTTTGGGAGACAGAGTCCCATCCCCCTTCTTCTTCCTTACACCAAAAAAAGAGAGACACATGGAGGAATGGAAAGTCTGCTGTCTCCTTTGAATAAATCTTTCTCCAAAATTCCACCCAAAAAAAAGTAATAATAGTTGTCTGAGAAAGGAAGCCCGGGGTGGAATGAAGGGCAGGTTCAATATCCGAGGTTTTATGATTAAAATGTGCAATATATTTCACAAAGGTTCTTTCCCAAAGAAGAGGATTCTGTAGTCATAGTATGTATATGGTTATAGGGAGGACTACAAAGGATGATGGAGATCTCGTCGTTTTAGGAATATTAAACTTGTGCTCTCAGGGCAATCCCATTTTAGATATTACAAGTGGATCTTACACGGAGGTTACACCCACTATCTTCTACCTTGTCTTCTTTTTACTTATCCTTTTGTATATTATAACTCACTTCTACATAGTAATAACCTGCTTGCAGGATGGGTATTGCGTAATATTATTAATTTGTCATTAACTTTACAAACTTACTCTTTCCAATTAAGCTCAGTGTGGCCAAACGGCACTGAAATTCCTATCCGAGTTTTAATGATATGTAAAAACTGAAATGTACGCAATTTAAACTATTTAGTAAAAACAAATGTGGATTGTTTGGTAAATTGTTTGATTACAAGCAAAAATCTAGGAAAAAAGCCAGGAAAAAAGCTAGGAAAAAAGGGGAAAAAAGCTAGGAAAAAATGGCAACACAAATTCCCATTAAAAATGTAAATGACCCAAAACATTCTGGCATAGAAGTTTCCTAACTAAACTCCAAAATAAAATTCCACTTTTACAAAACCCAAACTTTCAAAAAAGATATGCCCAAGTTTCCCAAGAAAGTTGTAAGACGAGACGTGTAACTTTCCAAGAAAGTAAAGTTAGAAGAGAAAGTAATAGTTGGGAAGTTGTGGGATTAAAGATGCAATGTTCTGTAAAATAATGGTAGAGGTAATCAATTCCCAAGAGAACCCAACTTTCTCCCAAGATGCTGGAAGTATCCACTTGAAGTAGCTCATTATGGGCTATACTCCGGGCTACTTTCATCCATTCAACCCTATCCAAGCTCTATATTGGCTCTAGAGAGAGAGAGAGAGAAAGAGAGACAGTTTGGTCCTTGGGAATTTGGGAGATAAGAATAAGGATAAGGGATTGGGAGTTTCTAATGAGTAAAGTACCCGGGAGATGAGATCAATAAAGAAAATGGCCCTTGGAAGAATCCCTACCCTTTCCTCTTACTTTCCTTTCTCCAATCTAGAATGGAGATGAGGATTGGGCTGATCATCATTCTGCCAATACTACTAACATTACTGAGACTTAGTTAGACATCGGTTATAACCCGCACTCGTCTTCAACCCGCACAAACTTCACATTTGCAGAACAAAGAAGAGAGAGGAATCTATCATAACTTAACGTTAACTAATAAACAACTATTATTTTAAGTCGGTGTCTACTCCTTCCTTAGATTAACTCTTATACTCTCAAAAACATGCAAGCTATTTTCTTATGACCTTTAAGCTTTCGGTTTTAAATATTAATTAACAGAATACTAATTAATGGGTGTGGTATTTTAAAAACGACTCGGCATAATGTAGTTATAATTTACCCAAAAAATCGTTCTATTTTTTCTTAACCCCTTTTCCTCCCAATAGGCTTGTGTATTTTCCAAATAGGGAGTAGATAATTCCATGCTAACCCGCGGTTAATGGTAAAGGAAGAAGTATATACTGAGAGAGAGTTGGTTATCGTATAGAAATCTCTCTAGGGTTTCTTGTTGGAATAATGAAATTCAGGAGTTGGTATTCCCCATCAATGGACTTTCGGAATGGGCTTTCTTCCCGTTCGATTTTCCATTGACGATCAGGATTCATTTCCAGATATTACCACTCTCCTACTACCTCGGAATAGGTCTTACAGAACATTACGCTACTTTCACTCACGCTTCACAGAACGGCTGCTACGGAATCCAGGAATTATGACCATGGGAAAAAAAACCTTAATCCCATTTCCTCCCAACATACGCAACTCACTCTCTCCAACTCAAAAAACAGCTAAGAAACTGTCTACAAACTACAAATCCTACATCATATTTACTCCAATCATCCTCAAGAAATTGCAACTTCTTTAAAACATTTTCCTTAAAAACTGAGCCAAGTTTGAGATTTAAAAGGAATAATTGCTGTAATAACATGTACTATTCTGCAGATTTATTTAACGGGTTTGAATATCTTCTATAGAGAGACTTTGCAATAAATTGACATGTCTTTACAAATAAAATTACTAAACGGAAGGGCAACTTTTTAAAAATCATTATGAAAAACTGCAGAAATAACCGAAAAAAGGTGGATTGTTTTAATGCGTATATTCCATTTCGTTATCAATTACTTGATTAAATTAATTTTTAGACACTTGTTAGTAGATCAGCCTGTCTTCTCTCTCAAATGTTATGTAATCCCGAAAGTTGATTTATTTCAATTTAAAAACATTAAGACCACACCCACAAGGTCACTGTGTCCATAAATATATTTTTTAAATACCGAGCCCACCTTAAATCCCTGTAGATTGATTTTGTTTCCACCCGAGAAATAGAAAGTTCTTATTCCAAAGCGTCAGTCCTTGTTCTTGGTCCTAGTTGTAGTAAAAATGTCTATAATAGTAGAAGAAGAGGTAGTAGAGGGCCAGAGGGGTAGTTTTGGAATTGCTAGTTAACTTTAGAAGATGAGAATTGGGATTAAAGTAAAGTGGCAGAAGTAAGTGCGGCAGAATAGAGGCAGGATAAGATGGGCTAATTCCATTCCCCAGTTTATGAGACTACCATCCTTTCACAAAATAATAATATCACCATCTCTACTACTACACCTACTACTCCTACTACTACTACTACTACTCGCTACTTATACTCTGGACGAAATGGAAAAAGTAAAAGGCTCGTACGAAGGAAATATGAGACACTTGGCCATTCTAATGGAGACTCTCTATGCAAACGACTATGAGGACATTATTATTCCTCGTCCCCACCCGGCCACACCTCCTCTCATCTCCAGACCCAGCCCCGCCCCCCTCTCTATTTCGAAACTGTGTAGGAATAGTAGGATTAGTATGCAATGTTCAATCCTCCTCCCGTTATCCTCGTCCTCGTAATGAACGTCCCGAATTTAGAATTAGATGGCCAAAGTGGCCCTTTATTAGTCCCGACATTACCGTTACCGAAACTCATTTAGCACTTCTACTACTACCACTACTGCTACTGCTACTACTTATACGGCTACTTCTGCTCCTTCCATTGTTTTTCTCTGCTTCTACTACATGAAAAACTTGCAAAGACGCTTTCTCTAGAGTCGTCAGACTTTGAAAGTTAGTTCGATTCCATTTTAACTTGCCCATTTCCACGGAAGGATCCAATGACTATTGCCAGAATTTATGGGGAAATAAACTCAGTCCTTTAGAACTACTACTACCACTATTACTTACTACCACTAGTACTAACAGGATAGGACGGACGGGAATGATATAATCGTAATAGGAAGTACTGATCCTAACTGGGTTAAATTTCTACTCAAAACTGTTAAAATAATTGTTTTTTCAGAGGGTTTCGTCACTGAACTAAAGTAAACTTCATTTTAAAATCTAAAATGTCTCAGAATAAGATATTTCAAAGGATTTTGTCAACGTTTAGATATTGTTCCTGTGCCTTAGTCACTAAAGACTGCTAATTATTTATTGTAAGATCGCTAGAGTTAAGTATTAACCTTTCAATTAAGTGGCCAAAATTTGTACTGAAATATTATATTTTTACAGAAATGGCTCACTCAAAAACTAGAGGATAAAATACAGGGTTCTCTCTATCTCATCGTCTGGCTCATGTTCATCAGTAATAAGATGTCTAGCTTATAAGAATATCCCAAGACTTTAGAGTGCCATTGGTTAAAGGGATGATGGAGAAAAGTGGCCAACGAAAAGGAAGAGTAATTCATCCTTTTTCCCCATACTGAAAGATGAAGAGAGGACTGCACTTTGGAAATTTCACCGGCTAATCTCATGTGTGAAAAGAGGTCTCTGGGGCCCTGTTCATCCCCCCATCCAATCCTCCATCCATATAAGCCTCTCTCTCCCAAACTACTACCTATTCTATCAATCCCGAATAACTGCTACCAAAAAGGAAAAAGAGAAAGTGGAAACGAGACAGTAAACCTCCCGAAGTTCAACCACGTCACAAGATACAAAAATACTGAAGGAAATCAAGGGTTAGAAATCATTGTTTTTTATAACGATATTTACTCCCTTTAATGTCACTTTTACCTTTTATTTGCTTAATTATTAAATTAGAGATAGGTGCAGGTCAGTCTCCAAAAAACGTCCATTTCTTTCACGATAAAAGTCGAAAAGCTCTACATTTTTAGCCCAAATTTATTTCACCAGTGTTACTTTTGTAGAGCGGAGGACATGCTATCAATGATTTACAGTCTGTAGTAGAGGGTGTATGTGTAGAAGTAGAAGTAGTAGTAGACGTGGTTGTAGATGAAGTAGTAGTAGTGGTAGTAGTAGTTGACGTGGTAGTAGTGGTAGTAGTAGTAGTAGTAGTAGTAATAGTAGTAGTAACGGTGGTAGTAGACGGGTAGTAATGGTTGAAGATTGGTTGAATTTGTTTTGGTACGGCTGTCCTTCCCTTTTATGATCTCCCTTAAGAAATGGGCTCAAGTGGAAGAAATGGCTTGTGGAGAGAAATCTTTCTCTAGAAAAACTACTTTCTTTAGAAAAGTAGAGAAAAGTTGGAGAGTAGTAGCCCCGTTATATTCCTCATAATCATAGCTTCTTACTCCACTATTACCCGTTCTGTATGGCATGTCCTGGCTAAAAACGTAGTTCTATTTGGATAGTTTACTCCCTCTCGGTTGGTAGCGTCTTTTGGAGGACAAACGACTGGAAACATTTCCAAACACTAGAATCACCATTTCCAACACTTTCCCTTTTCAAATATACTTAAAGTGAGACTGAGAATGTACACAGTTTATTTGGGATGGAGAGGCTAAGAAATAGAGGAAAGTAGAGTTCGAATTCTTTAAAAAAAGCATCCTTTTTCAACCAATTTTTTAAACTTCAAGCTTCCGTCTGTTTATCTACTTACTATCGTCTCTACTTACTTGCTGCCACTGGTGAGAAAGGATCCAAAACTATATCTTACTTAACTTCCTTTTTAATGAAAAGAAGGTTTTCTAACCAACTGGCATCTAACTATAAACAATTAAAAAAATCATCAAATTGGACCAGTTACTAAATTAAGTCCCAATCTAATCCTCGTATTATGTGATGTCAGAATTGAAATTCCATTAAACTCTATTATAACTACAGCTTAATCAATTATTAATTTCTCATAATTAAATGCTGCTACACGACTAGTTATAAATCCAATGCATCTAGTCAGGAAATAAGGTACGTTTTGTGGGTATCCCTCACACAACATTTGAGCTAGACTTAAAAGTTGGATATTGCTGGACTTTAAATAGATAAAAGACAAAGATCTATTAAAGACAACCATTAAATTTATAAGTATAAAGTAATAGCAAGAATAGTAGTAGTAGCAGTCGTGGTAATTAGTAGTAATAGTAGAAGTAGTAGTAGTAAGAGTGGTAGTCGTAGTAGTAGTAGTAGTAATAGTAGTAGTAGTAGTAGTAGAAGTATAAGTAGTAGTAGTAGTAGTAGCAGTAGTAGTAGTAGAAGTAGTAGTAGCAGTAGTAGTAGTAGTATTAATAGTAGTATTAGTAGTAGTAGTAGTAGTAGTGGTGGTATTAGTAGTAGTAGTAGTTGTATTAGTAGTAGTAGTGGTATTAGTAGTAGTAGTAGTAGTATTAGTAGTAGTAGTAGTAGTAGTAGTGTTAGTAGTAGTAGTAGTAATAGTAGTAGTAGTAGTAGTAGTAGTAGTAGTAGTAGTAGTGTTAGTAGTAGTAAGTGATACTTATAATAATCCTCCTCCCGTTTCTACCAGCAGTCTTCATCAAATTAATCTATAACGAGGTTTGTAGTAAAAGCAACCGCCTCCAAACTAACTACCAAACAACCTCTTACTAAAACTGTATTGTGTAGCTGGAGTAGTAGAGTGAAAGTCCATGATGGAATGTATTGAAGCATGGAGGTTAAAGTAGCCGGTAACATGGGCTGAATGATAATATTATGCAATAAGAGATCTACCCTACCAAGCAGCTTTGCTCAGAGAAAGCTAATAATCGAGGATGGAAACGGCTCTTTATTAGAATTCGGGGTTTATTAGCATTACGTATACTTAAATGGGGGAGGAGGAGGGATATTAACCAACGAGAAATTGCTCCACATGATACTTTAGCTTGTGAAGTAATATCCTAAAATAACCCTTATAAAAGCAGTGAAAGCAGCAGCAGTAGTAGTAGTAGTAGTAGTCGTTGGGGAAAAGGTACTTGAATCCATATGGGACAAAACTGAAAGAGAAGGGAGATATTTGCATAAAATGATGACCCAATATGCTCTAAAACTACTTGCTCTTGGGCACTGATCCTTTCGGCTAATTGTCGTAAAAAACCATTACGCCCCGAATTATATAGATACACCATGCATATTTCTAACTCTATCTCTCTATCTGCTGGATAAAAGATCAGAACTTTGGCCACAATTGGAAGAATAGAAGTCAGGAAATGTAATAGAGTTTTTTAAAAAAAACTTGGACAATTTGTACCTAAATTTTGTAAGAGTTTTAAAAGAAGAGGAATGAAGGACAGACGGGGGGAGGGAGGCTAAGTGGGGTTGAAGAAGTGGAATAAAAAGAGAGCGGAAATGGTTGGAAAGTGGGCTTTCTCATGCAATTTATTCTCCTCTTCTCTATCTCTCCTTCCAGCTTCTTTGGTCGGAGTTGGAAGGATGGGTAATAATCATAAGCCGGGTAGTATGATGCCCGTCTAAATTCCGTCCAAGTAGCTACAGCTCTAATGTCCCTACTAAGGGAGTCCAATGAGATGGACTGGAATGGCCTAAATGGCCGAGGGGGAGTGCCTCCGCTTCCAGAGTGCACTGCATACAAAACATAAATCACAACGCAACTCTATCATCTGCTACTGTACTAAATAGCAGTTTCTGAGTAAATATTCAACAAATGCATCAATCCATATTGTAATTCTGAAATGGGAGCAGTTTTGAAGGTTATGAAACATTTACTGCGATATAAAAATCGGAGAGGTTAAAATTCATTTAGAATAAGATAAAACTTAAAAAACTAAGCCAAAAACTCCGATTTTAGCTTAAAGTAGATTGTAAAATACAATTTTCGAACTGTGAATAAATCCTAGAACCTTTTTAGTCGAATTCTCAAATACCGAAAGTGTGCAAATGTTATTATTCACAAATGTTTCCAGTTGTCTTGTTGTAATTATGATTGGCCCAGCAGAGGTTTATTTCCCTAAATGAAAGAGTATCAGCAGGGTGAGGAGTTGCAGTGTGTGTAATGGATAGTGGTAGTAGTTGGATGTTGGTGTGCCGGGTATTTCATGGGACTTCATTTCATTTTGGATGGAGCCTCATTGTCATTTAGCTGAGCGAAACTTTTGCCCAAATGAGCTTCTTTACTCTTTATTTGCATTTCCTTCCCCAAATTCTACAAAGTCGGACTAGCTGTAGAAGGGCTCTTCAAAATGTTTCCATAAGAGTGGAATGAACTTTTAGTCGCAATCCACTGAAACATTCACCCCCCGTAAAGTGCCCCTTCCAAATGGAATAAACTAGCACTTACTACACAACCATTATTTTATACTACACTACTTTACTACTACAAAACTCTAAAGAAAACCTTGCACTTTTTAACCATCTTTCTCTATTTTTTTCTGCCAAAGAATCCTTTTCCCCTTTTTTAAACACTTTTTACAGAATTAGCACTACTTCTACTAACCACTACTACTACTACAACTACTACTACTACTTACTTACTTATTCTACGCGTTTCTGTAGTAGAAGTATAAAAATCGTTGCATAAAATAGTATTTAGAATTCATTTTGGTGTCGTGATTCTTCGTAAGTAATCAAGATTATCTCATGAGTGGAAATTTTATCCAGTTATCCACCTTTAGTAAAATACTAATTTATTATATTAGTTGATATAATAAAACCAACGTAAAGATTGGCAATAAAAGCTTATTTCAATTCGCAGTAGGCATGAACAACACTGAAAAAGCATTTGCAGGTTATATAACGTATGCAAATGTTAATTAATAATTATAATCCCCATTCAGTTTATTTTTTCGTCGTTTATAATGTCAAAGTAATCTTAACCTTTCATTCTTTCATACCCGGTACGAAGTTTCAGCTTCAGGAAGGTTATAATACTATTCTAATCGGCCGAACCAAGTTCTCAAACTTGTGCAGCTCTTTCTCTAAACCTCGTAAGATCTCCGATGCAACTTGGAGTTGGATATAAATCTGTGTAGAGAGAGTAAAGAGGAGTTAAGTTGACCCTCGTAGGTAGTAAAACAATGATGAGTCAAGGACATAAAATGACTCCCAAAGCTACCTATCTTTCATCCAACCAACACACAATATGTCAATATAAACAAGCTGAGGAGTCGTCGTGTGCCTGCCTAGCTAGAAATACCAAGATTTCTTACTAAAAGCGAGGCTATTGTGGCACTTTCCATATAAACCCCATTTTATCCCTTTTTTAGAGGGAAACGGTGATGGGAAATCGACACTTGGGTCCAATCCTTCGTCCTTCACATCACACCCAGATTCAACCCTATAAACTATAATAAAACACTATCCTAACCTCCATAAATCCACGGTTTATAACTAGTCATACCATACGAACCGAGAATAACCTTCGGTTTAAAACCCCCAAGACATTTTTTATCAGTAAAGTAGGAAGGAGAGTGTTCGAGGAAAGTTTCAAAGGGTCATTCATCATTTATTTGATTAGAATAGTCAAGGGCGGACCACCAACCTCTCAAGGGTTCTTTCCGTATTTATCTCTTTTTAAGGGACACCCCTCCTTCTATATGTCTCTTCTCAGAATAATAATATTTAAGGGATAAATAAACAAGGAAGAGGAAAGCGAAAGGGATCCAAGAGACAATGGAACTTTTTTTAAAGGTTTTAAACACTTTATAAATAAATTTCCAAGAATGAGATGGACATGAAGGAAGGTACTGGGATTGTATTTACTACTTTTCCACAAGGTCGCTTTTTAATTGGGTTTATTGAGGGATATATTTTACTAGAAGCTATACGAACCTTTGGAATCTGGTGGAATTGCCAATTACTTTAATTAAAGACATTTGAATTAATTTTGTAAAGGAATACCTACATAACTTAAAATCGTTTTAAAGATTTGTGGGAATATTTTTTAAATAATTGACACATAGATTTGAGGTTCATGTGCATCATTGGTAGGCTATAGATAATGTCCATCAGCAGAAAAATAGTTTTATTCGTATTCTCTATTTTAAAAAGTTAGCAAAACCTTTACTTTATTTTATTTCCATACCTGTCCTTGTAGACTTTTGGCCTAAAATAACCTTCCATGTTGGTTCAACAGTCTCCCGTGATGTTGGGGGTTTTAAGGGTACTTTGTCTCTGTTTTACGGGCTAAAAGGGTGAATAAAAGATGAGTTTTTTAGCGTGTGGGAAATTGTATGAAATCCCCCGTAACTCTTGGATGAAATGGATGTCTCATTCCGTGTTATTTTATTCGGCCACATTCCGTCCCTTTAGCTCCATTTAACGGTCTCTGTTTATGGGACGAATATGTATGGAATAGGTTGGAGTGAGCTTTATGGGCTCATTCAATGCATAAAAATCCACGTCAAAATGTCATCCGAGGACAATTCCCAATACATTTCTACTAAAACCCGACCACTTCTAATAAAATACCTCTTCTTCTACCTTCCAATTTCATATTTACGTAGTTTCTATAGGTTTGGGTACAACTCGCACGCGGAAACTTAGTTTACAATTGTACTGGATTTCACTGCAGGAAACTGTGTACTGTAATTTTTTGGGTAAAAATCAGGCATAATATGGTTTATGAGGACAAAAGATGCAAAATAAAACTACAATTAATAGAAATTAATAGATTTTAATCCCATTTCTTACTCATTCCTTGCAAAATGGGTCATAGTGTCCTCCTAATATGGTCAGAATTCCAAGTATGATCCTTCAAGAAGGGAGACTTTTAGGGAATGCGTTATAGGTGAAAGCTACTAAGGTTATAATATAACATTAAATACTTGTTTTTATGGCTAAATATATTATCAAGTATGGAAAGAGGATGGAAAAAAAGAGGGAGCGAAATAGTTTTTACTACATTTGCAAGTAGACTATAATTTCCTGAAATTGAGCAATAAAACTAGGGAGTATAGGAAATAGACAGCCCTTCTCACTACACCAACAACACCCAACCTTAACTTTTAGAGTGTAAGAAGGAAGTTCAGCTACAGTTTCTTTATTACAAATTACTCTTGTTCAAAAAGACTAAACGGGTTAGAGATAATTTCTCATTTTTAAGTTCCTAAATTACAATAAGTGTATATGTTGGTGCCAAATTTGGGTTAAGGCTTATGTTTATATTGGATAACTTATGAAGATGACTGCTGTGCGAAGTTTGGCCTCACCTCAGAAAAAGTAAATAGAACTGAATCGAATACATATGATTCGAGATAGATATAATCCCTTGATTTAATAATTAACTAAAGTACAAAACCTGAAGATCCCAATCGTACTTCCCTTCAATTGTAATTAACTTAAGAACTAATCCGAAGAATCAGATTAGTCTCAATCAAACAAATATCACCATCTCAATCTCCTTACTTTTACTCTAGTCCATCCTCCACTGAATTATACCCTGAATTATTTTAACTCATAGAAATACTAACTTTATTCCTGTGTAATATGCATCTCTATCTCTTCACTTTCTATCTAATCCTACATCAAGCTAAGCTTATTCCTATCCTCCTATCCCATCTTTCAGTGGAACAAAAGTTCATACTTTTTTATTCTGTTGCGGATCAAGCATTTACCTTAGTAAATAGTTGTAGTTGTCGTGACTCGTAATAAAGTCTTTAAACTTTACTCGGCTTATTTTAAAAACTTGAATATATTCTCTGAGTTTTCTAAACTAAAGTTTTGCCAAGACTCCGCAGAAATAAAATGTGGAGAAATGGGTAGCTAATTTACTTATATCTTTTGTTATAAAACCTGCCTTATTGGATAAATAGTGCTTATGATTTTTATCCAGGGGCGGATTGTATCCGAGGTTATAACTTTGAACAACAGGGACTTTGTATATAGTTGATTCTAAAAATCAAGAAACTTTATTGAGCACGTTGGGGATGTTTTGTGAGTTGAATAGCGTGCAAATGGCCAGTTCTCTACAGGGTGGTCCACCATTTGGCCAATAAACCCTAACTAACCTCCTCAGTTTAAACTTCAAAACAATCAAAATATCATTAAATCTCTGTCTCTAAATGGTAAATATAATGGCTTTTATATTCAAACTGCAAAGAGTAAAGTAAAGTCTGCATAAGTATAAGAAGATGGGGATGGGGATTAATAATAAAAAAAACTTTTAAATATAATATTATTATATCTACTCAATGTACAATCTTCATTGTATTATTGCAAAGCATCTTAGAATCCTACCATCTCGTCCATCCTAGTATTACTTTTTTATTTAATAATTTAACAAAAAGTCCCGCAAGCAGCTTAGTACTTTTTGCATCAATTCTTTGAGGAAACCAACCGTCGCGTCATAACCATAACTTCATTGCAAAATTACCTACTTATTCTTAATATTATGGGACAATTTTATAGAGAAAATAAATGAAACAAAACGAGCATAAGTTTGATAAATTGTTATAACTTGTTTTGGCTACTTTCGGGGGAAATTGTCTAGGAAAACTGCTCACTTAGCTTCTTTTTCCATTCATATGCAAATGGTTAGAAATTTTCAAAAAGGCATTTATTAAAAACACTTTACATATTTTAATTGGGTAACTTTACTTAATCAATGGTAGCTAGCTATGTTGTAGTTGGAGTTAAATAATAAATTTTACTGCTGACAAGAATGATCAAAACAATCAGAGTGTTAACCTGTTAGTTTTGATGCAAATATACAATAGAGATCCTTGTCTGATTTATTAAATGTAATTCCGTCTCGTTCTAAATAAATAAATACAACTCACACTGGTAAATGTTTCATTGTTGCAATTTGTGGTTTGGCAACTCGCGAAAGGTCATCTTTTCAGAGAGAGAGAGGTCAGTTAGTATTTACACAGGTTGGGTTGCATTATTTATCGGTTTGGGGGTCAGAGGTCAGACCATTGTGGAAATTGAGTGGTTCGCTTTGTTCTTCCATTATTGGTCCTATGAAAGTGAAGTTAAGTCGTTTGTTTAATTAAAAAGTTTAACTCTTGACTTCACTGTAACTCCTGCATAGCTTTGTCAGTTTTAATGCATTTAATATTGGAATAGCCCATTTACAGTGTTTATTTCAATTATTATCTACAAAAAAAAGAGACAAGAAATCTGACTTGAATATAAAAGATAATACTGCATAAATTCTAATTTTTGGTACTAGATTTATTCAATAAAATGTTAAATTCAACTTCCTTGCTTTTACTCCACAATGTTCTTGATAAAAACCTACAGCAGTTATAAAACGATATACAGAATAATTTCCTACGCCAGCTGTACCTTTCTACCAACCCCTAATATATCCCTGTCTCATGTTCCGGTTAAAAATACCCCATTTTCCACAGTGGATGGAGTTCCATTGGAGCTTGGCAAGCCGATTTCCGCCGTGACCACATAAAGCCACAAGACTAATTACTATTATCGTCTATAAAGAAATATAAGCTAGAATGAAGTTATAAAAGATGAATGGTTCGTCTAAGGAATAAGAATATAGGCATAATTCTAATAAATGAGCATCTGACTCTACTCAAATTACACAAAAAGACAAGGTTGTGTACAAGAAATATAACTGGGATTGGGTCCTCCCTAAAGTCCTATCGAAGTAGATAGACCCTACATATTCTTACCCTTCCAAGGCTACTTTGTATCCTGAAACGTTGCCGACTTGTAATTAACATCTTTTTGAAACTTTCTTTCTCTCAAAGTTATGTTGGAGGAGAGGATTATTATTATTATGAGTGGAGTGAAATAATAATGTAGATGAGTTGGAGATTTTAGGCTTGTAATTTGGGGGTTGGGACGATTGGAAAGGCTACTTGACTTTATGGCTAAAATGTGGAGGAAACATGGAGTAAGCCATTAGACGGATTTGGATGACTTCGTGGAACAAATTATATCCATATGTTCCCCTTTTTCTTGGAAGGAAATGTTGTCCTGTACTTTCTACCACATTTTTCTACTATTTATCTCTCTTTATATTGATAGAAATTATACAGTTTACAATCTAGTAATTAACCTACGAATGGTACAGACTACCCGTTTTATCTATTTCACTGTTCAGGACATACAGCTTACCGTTTGGAGTGATCAATTTCATTATTCTTAATGGTGGCCCCTTACCGAATCTTTCCTCCCATTTAGAATAACAACCAGTTAAATTCTATTAAAAACGACGTCTGTGCTCCTCACAAAAATATGCGATTAACTTCGCTAATAAAAGTAATTTCCACTCATCCCTACAGTTAGTTTGACCAGTTGATAAACAATAAAATCAATATGAATTAATATTGATATTACTCAGACAAAGATCTTACTTAAAGTTTAGTTTTATTCTGGTTATTTAAATGAGACTAAATTGAACGGGGTAGTGTTAGTAGGTTGCATCCAGTAGAATTGAGTCGTTCTAGACAAGGAAACTGCCCTTCTTAAGCACGTGTGAGGGATCAACTTCCAGACAACATTAGACTATTCTGCATTTTGAACACATTCACTATTTATAATATACCACCTCGGCTTTTTCATATCCTCTCAACTTAATCAACTGAATGGCCCCAGAAGTTAGCTCCCCAGCCTTAAGCCGCACTTACTTATAAGAGAAAAGAACCTTTATTAAGGAAATTGCATACTTTATTGAAATAGGAAGTCAATTGGATTGATATTCGGTCTACTTTAATTAGGTGTCGTGTCTTCAAAAGGGATAACTCTTGGGCTACATATTTCTGGTATAATAAAAAAATTTCTGGTGCTAACTTTTCTGCGTTTTATGCTTGAAAAATCTTTTAAACTATTTTGGATATGCATATTTTATGTATGGTGGATAGAAGGTATGCTTTTGTTGGTTTTAGAATGTGTATGTGTAATATTTGGGATGTTAAGCCCAGAATAAAGTATCTGGGAGTGGAGATTTGTGTTGGCAGAAACGGGATAAAGAATTCATTTAATTTGCAGCACAGGGAAAGTCTCTTCTCCATCATCCATTTAGTAGAAGTAGTAGTAGTAGTAGTAGAAGTAGTATTAGTAATAGTAGTAGTAGTAGTAGCAGTAATAGTATAAGTAGTAATGGTATAAGTAGTAGATGTGGTAGTTACTCCTGCATGGCATCTCGGTTATTTTGGAATTGGATTTGAAACGAGGTGTCTTATTCCCCGTCTTAAGTCATAAATAAGCCAGAAGTTGACTTTGTGGGATTCATTTCCCCTGAGCTCGTTAGTCTCTCTCCCGAACTTTCCTCCAACTCAAGTTCTAAGTCTACTTCTACTACTTCTTCTATAATAGTAAGTAAATATGTACAACTGGAGTAAAGTCAAATATAAGGAGAGATGTTCTCTACAAACGACGTGAACTAAACTTGATAAAGCACAACCAAGTAGCTTCTCCATATAACTTTCAATGAGTTTGGTAGAAATTGTGAGCTCCATTGCAGAGTCTCGTATTGCCACTATTACAACCATCACATTATACAACACCCAACATCCTTATTTACTGCTAATACTCTCTACAAACATGCACAAGGACAGATGCAAAAAGATTTCCTCTTATCCCGTAAAATACTACCTTAAACTGAAGAAGTACCATTACTAAATTATACATCAACAGTCTCACAGTATAATTTTTTGTAATTTTAGCTTTGGGGGTGCCATTTTGGTTAAAACCAAAATTTTACTGGAGTAAAAACTTTGTTACATTTTGAAAAACCTGTTTTTTAACACGTCTGAAAATATTTCGGATAATGTGAAGTTTTTCTAACTAAATTTAATTACATTTTTAATTATTACAGAAAACATGATAAGCTGCCGACTGTATAATTTTGTCAAGAAAATGTATTGCATAAACAGGTAGGTCGGTCGGTAGTACTTGTTCCCAATTAAGGTAGTAAGAACAAAATATTACGTTCCAAGTCTGAATGAAGAAATAAACAGAATTTGCAGGTTTAATTTTAAAAAAACTCATTGAAATGGGAATAAATCCCATCAATTTCTTCAACTTATTCCCGAATAGTGTCCCCAAAACTGATTCTAAATCCTCTAGCTCTACATAGTAACTACCTCGGAGTGTTGCAACTTAGTTTAAATATAGCCAGTAACCCTCTTTAAAGTACGACAAGATGAAAAAGTAACAATTTAGTATTAGAATGATGTTTAAAAGTCTGACTAAAGTGTATCCTTCCTTCCAACTGCCGTTCTAATGGGAGAGGGAGACTCTTTCCAACTTTTAGTTGACGGAATAATGGATACTCTTGAAATTCCTTGGAGGATGATGGCCAGCCAAAAAAAAACCCGGTCCCGGGACTTTGCACAACCCTCCTCCTTAGACTACGAGTTAGTAGACTTGCAGAGATAAACATGCACATTCTACTACTCGTTCCAGTCTGGCATTATGGGGAATTTTATTTTATCCATTAGAGAAATGGATATTCTTATCTCCCAATCCATCTCGCACCCCATTTAACAAGTGTAAAAACATTGACAACCTTATCTCCCTCATTATCACCATCTACTCCTGTACATCTACCGTTTTTATACACCAAACTTGGGTCAAACCTCGTTGGCTCGAAAATCAACAAAAAACCAGAAATTTATATCTGCTTGTTCCATCCTTTCAAATCTTTATTTAGTTTCTGGGTTGCAAAAAATTGTTTTTAAAACTCAAAAAGGAGAAATAAAAAAGAGTGATAAATTCTCATGGAAAAAAACGCGTCTAGATTTTGTTCACAAAATCTACAAAATTAACTCCAAAAAGCTGCTGAATGATAAATAGGTTTAGATAAAGATATAATGGAGTTCTTTATGAATAAAATGGTGATGATAAGTGTTTATTAAATTACTCTTAGTACAGATTAATTCTGGGTATCCCTTCCTTATCTTAAAATAATTTATTGCTATGTATTTCCAAGTATGAAGTATTATATTGCTCTTTTTCATAGCTAGCTACTAAGCTACTTGCCTGCGTAATTAAACGAACGGAAGACCAGTTTTTAGTGTGCGTTTCTTAATACCGAAATAAGTATTATGAAGAGACTTTAGTTTTATGGCTGAGCGAAGCTGCCTAAACGAGAATAACGTCCTCCCGCTGATAAGCCCCTTCATCAACTCTGATAACTTGTACTGGAAGGATAATAAATTAATAATCTTATTCAATATCTTAAATATTATTATCCAATTCATAAAAGATGTTAAGCCAGCTATAAGTATTTGATACTAGAGTAATAAAACCATCTTGAACTTGATAAGAACTTCAACATCTCAGGCAACTACTCGTAAGAATGTTTAACAAAGCCGTAGTCAATTTAACTTAATGCATTTAATCAATCAATTACTCGCTTATATTTTCAATACAAATAAGAAATGCTCTCGCAGAACTCTAACTTGTACTTCATTTTTAGTAATCTAAGATTTCGCATATCAATTTTTATTCGTTCAAATGAAACTAATCTACTCTGGGAAAAACTGTGGAATAAATCGGTAGTGTGTCCGCTGTCTATCCCTCGACTATATTCCGTGTGACATGACAAGATACAAAAAATAATCTATTGAATCAAACTGTGAAATTAAGTATGAATTATCCCAACTGTCCACATCAACTACAACTATCCCCACAATATATGTAATCATTCTATTATATTCTCTACAACTTTTACATCCAATTCCACATAATAATCAAGATAAAAACATGGTCTGATATTTTTTATAACTGGATTGGCGATAGGATTCTCATGATGACAGTAATTTACTGGTGGTGCTATCCTTAGTTGTGAATAAGGCAAGGAATATCATGATCATCAAAGCTCATCATAACACAATCAAGACTATGGATCCTCGTACAAAAATTGATAAAAGATAAATTGATTACAACAACTCGTTTCTCCACGCAATCAAATCTGTTTTGAAGGGTTTGAATTATACAAGCAAAGTGTCAGTAAGTGTCAAAGGAGCAGGATATACAGTTTACTGGGTTGTCCATTTAATTTAGAGTTATAAAATTTGAATTGAGATGTTATCCTGATTACTATCCCAATGAACGTTGTTTGCGTGTGAAGAAATCAACGTTTTATGTAACTTTGTAAGGATTTGGCTCAGTCCCTGTGTGCTCCTTCTCATAAATAACCATCCGCTTAACTTTTGACTCTCCTGTGGCGTTTTTAAAGTTTTTTTTATCCAGATCACAGTCACTTTTACGACTTTTAGTTGATCCTGGCTCAATCAGTTGGAACTTATTTATTGGGTTCAAAGGTTGAAAAAGAAAAAGTGGTTTAGATAAAATGAAGGAGGACAGGGAAGCTTTGGAATATTTTAGTCGTTTATAGCTCATTTATTAACTATCCAGAGAGGCAAAATATTATGTTAGCTTTAAGACTTTTTTAGGTACAATAATGCAGTTTTTATCTCTCTTATTTCGCTAATTTGGCTAATTTTATTTGCACAATATATTAAAAGGATGGGTTTGAGAATAGAGGGATAAGAATGATATGATAACACGGAATAAAGCACGTTTTAATGGAGGAATAAATGATTTAATGTGAATCTGCATCCTTTCCCTCTCCATTTGATCACTATCTTTGGGTTATAAAGTTTAAAAATCACACTACTTTATCGCTTCCATTCCCACAAATACATGGGCTAATGGGCTATTCACTGAATTAAAAAAGTACATGTTCATTAATTAATTCCAGCCATTTTTCCTGTTAAAAGTTATTGAACTGTGGCAGCTGGGAGAGTAAGCTGGCAGTTTTTATGCAGCAAATTTATATTTCTCTACCTCCGCAAAAATAACATGAAGTGGAAAGTGAATGAAGATAAAGCAGCCGAATTAAAAAAACAAGTTAAGGATTGTCGGTTAAAGACTCTTATTCTTCTTAGCATTGAAAAAGTTGGTTTTTAATTAATTCTTTGAAGTGCAGGGTAAGGTGGTAATTAATCAAGTACAAGTACCCTAAAACCCCGCCTATATAACGCGGCTAGTAGCGTGAATTTGGTGGAAATTTTTGTCTTAAAAAAGGGGGCG